>BDUI01002661.1:30664-69811 GCA_002335545.1 Apodemus speciosus | reverse complement strand
ACACACACACACACACACACACACACACACACACACATTAAGGTAAGCAAGCCAGACAAATTGAGCCATTAAGCAGCAATCCTCCGCGGTCTACTTCACTCCCGGTTCCAGGTTCCTGCCTTGAGCCCCTGCCCTGGCTCTCTGCCATTATAGTCTATAATCTGCAAGCCAAAATAAACTCTTTTCTTCCCCCAAGTTGGTTTTAGTCAATATTTTATCACAGTAACAGAAACCAAACTGTAACATGAAACTAAGACAGGTTAAGAGTATGTTCAAAGTCACATACTAAAAAGGCCAAGATTCAGTGATATACTATAGGGCATTCTAAACCCAGTGTCCCCATTCTCACCATACAGAGAGCCCTGGTAGAACAGCCTTTGAACTATGGACTGGTTGATGAAGTATACCAGGGCAATGATGTCATATCGAACCCTGCAAGGAGTCATCAGTACAAGCAGCATTTGTGACTATAAAGAGATGATTTGACACATGAGAGACCTCAGGAAAGTTCTAGCTTAACTGAGAAACATTTAAATGATGGAATCATATGAACTGTTGGGTTGAAAGATGGCTGTTAAGTCTGGGTGTGGATCCATGTTAAGTAGTGCTACGGTACAGAGGACATCTAGGGCAATCTGTAAGATCATCTTTGACCTACAGGTTCCATGACTTTGTAAAGCTTCCTGGAAGTCACTGGTCAATCCCTTCACAATAAAACAAGAGAAGTCTTTTGCTGCATGTGTTTGTGCATACCAAAGCACACCTTTTATGACCACAGTAAACAAATGAGAAGACAAGGAAATAGAGTCTACTAAACATGGTCACAAGGCTTTTCTTTTCTATAAAGAAGAAATAAATTTCTGGATTGATTTCAATCTCAATAAATAAACATGAAAATATAATAAAACACATTTTTTTGCCAACTAAGTTGGGAGAAAAAAGTTAAAAGTGGTTACACCCATTACAAGCATAAAGACTAATGCAACTGACATTCCTTTTGGCTGAGGAGAAACCACACTAAGAAAACAAATGAAAGCTTAAGGGGAATGTCAACACAAACATTTCCATCAAATCTTATTTATAAATAATCTAAAATTCCAAGTAGCTATAAGTGGGCCAGGAGACATGGGGTAGGGACTGAGGTTGGTGGGTGGAGCTAGATGCATGGTATGATTCAGCCTGAATTCCAGGTCCCAACAAATTCAGAATTTGTACTAGATATCCAAGGAGCCAAAACACACACACAAATACACACACACACACACACACACACACACACACACACACACACACACGTAAAAGCTAGGAACTCAGCACCAGGGACAGCAGGTTGGAGAAAGCAGAGGGGCATTCTCAGGTAAGGGAATGAACAGGAGTAGGTAGAGAGCAGGAAAGGAGATGATGAATCACAACATTAGCGTTGATGGCCATTTAGCCACTCTTGCCGCAGCACTTCAGTTAGCTCCACAGGCTTCCTAAGAGCCCAGGAACTAGATGCTGTTTACTCCACATTATAGTCAAGAAGTCAATGCTAAGAGGAGATGCTTTCAGCATGGTAGTAAGCCTTAGAGCTGTGATGTGAACTTGGATGCATCTGCTACCTGACTCAAGTTCCTTGTATGGCTGGCCTAGATGGGAACACACAGTGACATCTCTGTAGCCTGGACTATCTGTAGGTTAACCCCACTGTAAGGATTTGAGCAACTGACCACATGGCTTACCAAGCTGTAGCTTTCTGTCCACCCACTTTGTGGACGTTAGAGTTGATGGTTTTGAATGCCAGGGAACAACATGGAAACGGCCGTGTTAAATGTGCAGGAATAAGTGCAAACCTGGTTTTGTGTGTGAAATACATCCTTGAACAAAGTCCACATCATAATATTTCTAGCAGTGCTGTTTGAAACGTTTTCCCCACTTTGAAAAAAATCTATAAAGTTATTTTTATTTCTTTATAATTAAAATAAATCACAATGTAGAAATGTACCCAAGAAACAAACTAGGAGAGGAGGGAAATAGTCTTCCTCACACAGTCCTTCAGCCAGAAATACACTGACTTCTACCTTCCTGTTTCACTTGAGGGAATCTGGGGCCATGATTTCTGGAGACTGACTCGGGTTCTGTCAACTCAGTGTGGCCAATCCTGCCCAACCAGACATACATCCCACCACAAGAATCAAAGGAACCCAATTGTAGAAGCTAAGGAGAGATGCAGGGGAGGTGACGGTGCACACGTTTAATCCCAGCACTTCTGCCTTGAATTCCAACCTTGTCATCTCAGGTGAATATCTGTGAGTTCGAAGCCAGCCTGGTCTATAGACGGAGTTCTTGGACAGCTGTGGCTACTCAGAGAAATCCTGCCTAGAACACCCCCACCCCTGAAGAAAAAGAAAGGAAAAGAAAAGAAAAGAAAAGAAAAGAAAAGAAAGAAAGAAAGAAAAAAAGGAGGACGGAAAGAAGAAAAGAAGGAAAGAAAGAAGGAAAGAAATATAAAAGAAAGTTTGGGAGAGGTCACTCGTACCTAGACAGAAAGCTACCTTCAGAATCATCCCCAACCAAACAGAATTCTGGGAATGTGAACAATAGCTCTAACCAAAGTTCTAGGGAAGATCCCCAGTTATTGGAGAAGAAACTTAGACTCAATAGCAAGTATCTCTGGGTGACTTAAAGGGACCAATAGAAGATTCTGTTTACTTAGAAAACACTCTTAATCCTTCTTTTGTGTACATACCCAATGAGTTCTAATAAACTGGTACTTTTTGAAAGTGTTGCTTGTGTTACGATACACGTTCTTACTTTGTCCTGGGCTTACTGAATCAGGCTCTTCAAAGACTAAGGAACTGTATTTTAAGTACTTTGGCATATTCTTCAGATTCTCTGCTACACTGAAAACCTTCAAGCCTTACATAGGTGTTTAAATGAAATAAATTATTATAATGTAATTATCTCCAATATCTCCTAGTGACTTGAATCAATGAGTACCATGGGTAACTGGGGGCCAACTACTCCTACACATAGTCAGAGATTATATGGCTAGATTCAGTGCCACTGTAACGGTCCACTTATCTTCCAGGAAGACAATATATTTGATCTATTTATCTATTTACTTATTTATTGAGAGAGGAAAGTAAAACTTTCAGGAACTGGTTCTCTCCTTTGACCTTATTTGGGTTTAAAAGCAGAATCTTTCTTGTTTTTGCTGTTATGGTGCCAATTTCAGGCTGGCTGGCCCTTGCACTTCTGGCTCACTCTCTCCCCTCTCCCTCCCATCTTTTCCTAGGAACTGTATTCGCATTTGTCCGAAGCTCTAGATCCTTAGGCAAGACATTACTCAACCCTTTCTGAGTTCATTCATTCTGAGTTCTTTCATTCATGAGTGTTTAAGGTAGCAGGAACATTGCAGGGACTCAGCACCATCCCAGTCAGTGTAATTAGTATGCAAAACCCCTGCTTCCTCAGCCTTGATCTGAAAATCATGCTTCCATGTGGTATCCACTTCTAATTTCCTTCTGCCTTATATGCTAAAGATGATTGACACACACACACAGAGCGACAGAGAGAGAGACCACATCACTCTGGCCAAAACACTTGTTGGTTAGGGGATGTTCTAGTTAGGTTGCTGTTGCTGTTGCTGTGCTAAAACATTCTTACTAAAAGCAGTTTGTGTAGGCAAGGACTAATTTGACTTACAGGTAGTCCATAATTAAGGAATGCCAAGGCAGGAACTCAAGGCAGAAGTCTGGATAAAGAAACCGAAGCAGAGACCATGAGGAATGTTGCTTAGTGGCTCACTTCCAGACTCAGGCTCAGCTATACTTCTTTACACAGTCCAGGGCCAGCCATCTAAGGATAGCACTGTCCACAGTAGGCTGAGCCCTCCCACAATAACCAGTAATTAAAACAATGGCCCATAGACATGCCAACAGGCCACTCTGTAGGATGTCATTCCTCAATTGAGGGTCCTTCTTCCCAAGTATGTCTAGGTTTGTGTCAAGTTGACAAAACCTACGACAAGAGATGAAGGACTCATTTTGGGTTCATGATTGCAGATGGGTTCTGTCCACTATAGTGGGGAAGGCAGGAGGGAGGGATTTGATTTGGCGGGAGCATGTGGTAGAGGCTATTTCTATGGTGGATCAGGAAGTTGAGCACCCAATAGGAACTGGAGGTTGGGAATTTCTTCAATGGCTTGCCTCCAATGACCAACCTCTGCTATTTAGGCACTGTCTTATGAAGTTTCTGAACAGCACAGTGAGCTAGAGATGAAGCATTTCAAACAGTCTATAGGAAACAGTAGGCGGAAAGAGTGATTTACAAACCCCTTTTCAGGTAGCATCTGGATTCCCCTGCACACAATTCTGAATTAGGGATTGCTATTAAGAGTCCAGTTAACACAGAGAGTAGTAAAACAAGGACTTGAACCCAGGACCCAGTCTGTCACAGTCCTGTTGTCCCCAACATATGCCTAAGTTACACAAAGTGCTCTATGCAGTCTCTCCCCCACTGAATTAAGAAGCACCAGGGAGGCAGTGGTGTAGTGGGTTAGTCTTTGAGAAATGCACAGAGCCCATGGGTGTCCGCAAGCTCAGGGAGAAACAGGATGAGGTCAATGGTGACACTCTGTCGCTTCTTAGGCATTTTGTATCACTTAGACCCCAGCTGCCTAATGGTATAAAAGTAAATGCATCCTTTGTTTGTTTGTTTAAAAAAAAAAAAACAGGGTCTTCTGAAGCCCAAGCTGACCTCAAACTCACTGTGCTGGCTAGCATTTTTTTTTTTCAAATTGACACAAGCTAGAGTCATCTGAGGAGAGGGACTGTCAATTGAGAAAATGCCTCCATCAGATTGTCCTGTAGGCAAGCCTGGGGGTATTTTCGTGATTGGCGATTCATGTAGGAGGCCTCAGCTCACTATGGGTGGAGCCACCCCTAGGCAGGTGGTCCAGGACTACCTCATCTCCCAAGTACTGGGAATGACTGGTACTTGGATGGGATGGTGGGCCACCATGCCTAGCTGAAAAGTGAATATATCTGAAGAACTGGCTGAACGCCAATCACAAACTTTCCTTAGCTCAGGAAATGAATTAACCCATTTCATATGTAGACAAGTTCTGCTGTGTAACCAGTTTCTATCATTCCTCCACACTGCCTGATTTCCTCAGTCTACTGATAAGGACTTTGAAAAGTTATGCCTTTGCATTAGATCACACAGACGCTTTACAAAGAGTGGGAAAAATACTACAGAAGAAAATTCTTGTCTATATATACCATGGTGAGCACACACTCATTCACAATGGATTAGTAAATTCATTATTATATTACAAAGGATTATTGGATTTACTGAAATAGTAAATCCAATAGTAGGGTCTCAGAGTGGTACCCAACTGCACTTATTCAACCTTGAGCTTTTGTTTATAAATCATCAAATTAAAAGAGTTTCAAGAACTACAGATCAAAGATTTCAACTAGCATCTAAAAGTCCAAAATAATAATAAWAAAAAAGGTAGTTAACAACAATTGCTGACATTTGTGGAGCTCTTTATATATTTTATCTCTAATCCTTATAGCAACTCTGCGAGGCAGGTATTCTCCTTTTATGGAACAGAAAGAAGAGGCACAGGAGGTTATGTTAATGTCAAAGCAAGCAGGAGAGCCAGGCTTAGAACCTAGCAGCATTTGTCCAAAGCCCTTGCCCTTTCCAAAATGCCACACTTACTTTATTGGCATTGCATACAGAAAAGTGCAAGTCCAAAAGAAGATGGAAGGTGGTTTGCCAAAGACATGTGCTGGAGCCTGCAAGGTTCCAGCAACCTTGCAAAGAAGCAGATTAATGGTTATGTTACCTGAGAGAACATTTGAAACAAAAGAGAATGAACAAACCAACAGCCACCAACACAGCCCATTTTCTGGATGCAACTCCATACCACAACCTTCAGCATTATTAGGCTCCCAGTGCCCATTTCTTTACAGATAAATCGGGGAAGCTGATCACGAGCACCTTCCAGATACTAATCGCAGGTCATCTTGGAAAAGTTGGTCCAAGACTCGTCCGTGTAAGTCAGAGTGTAATATGATTTGAGACTGCTCCTCAGAGCTGTTACAGTGACCATGGCCCTTAAGAGAGCTTTCCCTTTCACCTGAAGGCTTTTCCCTAGAGAAAGCTTTGCTGGTCACATGCAACACTAGTTACCTCTACCACATATTTAATATTATATATAAAAAATGAGAACAACTGTCTACATCAAGAATTAATGGAATTTTATTATAGAACAAAATAGAGGAGCCGAGAGAGATGTCCTCCGACGGTAAAAACGACAGTTTGTACTGCGGTCCCGACAGGCTTCTCTGCCACTTACAGCCCTGCGGAAGGTGCTTCGCCCGGTCTGTAACAACACTGGCAATGGCATGAGGCTTGTGCTGAGTCTCAGTGAATCCATCTGCCTTCTTTGAAGTAGGAAGTCCAAGTTCAGAATAAGACACTGACCTCAGTGTCCCGAAGGCCTCCTGCCCAGACACAGCCATGTCTGGTGTAGCCTGTTTGGATGGCACCATTACCTGAAATGCATACACCACACAAGAAAAATGCAAAGGCCTTATGAAAAAAATTTAAAGTTTATTGCAAATTGTATTTTGCTTCTCTTCGTTCTTCATTTTTACAAGATTTGTTGATATCCATGATTTTCTCACAGATGTACTTGTTGACTTTGGAGAGTCTCTGTGCAATTTCCGTTTCATCCACAGTTTCTTGTGCTATTCTGTCATACAAACACTCTAGACAGAAGGAAGAGACAGGAAGGTCAAGGATTAATGATGAATTTGAGAACAAGTCTTTTAAGGAGAAGAAAGAGGATATGCTTCCTGACACAATTCCAAATGACGCTTCATATTATCTTACATGGTTATTTAACTAAAGTCCTACCATTGAGGATAGCTAAACACTATAAATGTATACTTAAAAATAATGGTAAAAGCCAGGTGTGGTGGTACATATCATTAACCCCAGCACTCAGAAGGTAAAGGCAGTTGGATCTCTGTGAGTCGGAGGCCAACCTGGTCTACAAATTGAGTTCAGGCCAGACAGAGCTACATAGTGAGACCCCATTTAAAATTACTGATGATGATAAGCCCACCACTCAGATTACTACATTCCTCTAAACCCCCTGGATGCTGGGCTCCCCATCTTACCCATCTTCATCAGTGGTAACCACTCTCTTAATTTTCCTTTCCTTTTTAAAAATCTCCTAATGTTATCATGTGGGTATATGTCCCTAAACACTTTCTTTTCCTAGCTTTGGCTTTTCAATAAATGTGCCCATCAGTCTATCCATCTGACTTGCTGATTTTATTCAGTGGGACACACAATATGGCGGTATACAGCTACAGGTAACCCAGTGAAGGTCACTCACCTTCACTGACAAGACGTACTCTACTGTATGCTTTTATCCTATTTTTAACTGTGCATCTGAATGTCCATGGATACTTGGTTTTGCAAGTGCAAACAGTCTTGCCAATATTTGAGGGTATTTATCCAAGCAACGCTCTAGTTACCAGCATAGGCATGGCAATGCTGAACATTAAGGAGTGCGCTACTCAGCTTTACTGGGTGATGCTTGGTAAACTATGTTGTGCCGATGGCCATTCCAAGTGGTAATGCATGCAGTAAGTACTGGTTACCCTGTAACTTCAAGAGCACTTCACACTGTCACATCCTTAAGACTTTTGTGTTTGAAGGAGTCATTCATACTAGTGACTACTACTGAGGCTTCAGACAGCTACTCTCTAAGAGATCCTACTATTTGCTATGGTAAGGCAGAACCAGCCTGAACAAGGCCTAACTACAGCCTGATTTTCAGTGGGTCTCCCAGCCTGGAGATTTGGTACAAATTATTACCTTAGAATTCCCACTTGGGAATTAAGTAGGACAACAGACTCTAAAGTAGTTTTTATAAAGATGCCAAGAAGTATGCGGGGTAAACATAAGTAAGCCCCTTTCAAGCAATAAAAAATATAATACCCATGTGGAATTATTACAATTATTTTATATTTGTGCAACTATTAATTGCTCAAAGCTTAGTGCAGTGAGTGATAAAGGAGCTTACATACATACATACATACATACATACATACATACATACATATACATACATGCATAAAGACTACATTAATATTTGTTGAATGAATGAATGAATGAATGAATGAATGAAAGCTTTTCCAGGGAAGACTGAGAAGATTTAAAAATTCTAGATATAACAAGTAAGGAGATAAGTCAGTTGGTAAAGTTGTCGCCTTAAATCAGGAAGATACAAGTCCCATCACTAGAACTCATATAAAAATAGCTAGGCATGGTGATGTATGCTTGCAATTCAAGCCCTTGGGAGGTGGAGACAAGTAGATTCCTGGGGATCACTGGCTAGCTAGCCCTGAATAACTGTTGATTTCCAGGCCAGAGAAGAGACCTATCTCAAAAAATAGGGTAAATGGCACCAGAGAAGCAAAACTGACTTCTAGCCTCTATGTGCGCGCGCGCGCGCACACACACACACACACACACACACACACACACACATCCACCCAAATATATGCTAGACACAAAAGGACATGGTATGGGTAGGGTGTATAGCCATGTGTGAAACTACATCTTCTTTGGTCTTGCGTTTCCTCATGTAGAAAACCAAGTGACAGTCTAACTATATGGAATCGTGATGGATGACCACAGCCATGTCAACCCACAGAGGTGATATAAGTGGCAGCTTGTAAGACTAACTTGTGCTAAGCCTTCTACTCACAGGAGCAGCCTRGGGACTAGAGTGAGGGGGCAGTTCAGGTCGGGATCCACTGCTGCTTCCCCACTTCCTGCTTTTCCAAGTACGCATAGGGCCCACCTCCTCTTGCCACCCATGCTGCAGTGTACCACAAGTGTGCTTTCTCTGGACTGCTTCTTCCTCCCCACTGAGAGGAGCTTTACACAAATATGCCTTACCTGGCCTCCACTGCATCCTGAACACCCCGAGTGTTCAGTCCATCTATCCCCACTTGACTGATAAGATGGACATTAGGGTCTTCTGCTCTTTCTACCTACAATCCCTTCCCTTACAAAGCACCCAAGGCAAGTGTCCTTGTCCTCTATTCCCAGAAGAGCCTGGCTCCAATGTTCATCTTCTTAAGTTCTGCTCACTCTCTTGTGCTCATAACTACCCAGCTGAGTGAAGAGGCTGGAGTCTACCTGGCACTCTGTTTCCATGTCTTTGACCTTGCCTATGGGTATAGACTGTGATGTGATAAAATCCAATCATCCCCTAAATCATCCCCCTGATTCCCTAAATCAGGGCCATATCAACAGTCGAGCAACCTTGCTTGGACCTAATCTGAGTCAGGGAGAAGTCTGTCAAGAGATGCTCAGGCTCAAATATGGTTCTAATCCCAGGTGCCTCTGGGAAAAACTTAGGATACTTGTTTAGATCCAATGGTGTCTCAAATCAGATAACCTGGGTAGTTCTGTCTCTTCAGGGGTCTTCAACATAATAAAAGAGGACAGAAAAGCAAAAGACAAGAGGGAGGCGTGATGGCCCCCTGAGAAGAAGAAGAAAGAGAAGGGCACACACTGAGGAATGTGTTCAGGAAGGCCCCCACAGAATTCCAATCATCTTCATTTCCTGGGATAACAGCTCTGAATGGCCTCTCAGGTTGATTAAAAGGCTTTTGTTAGACTCTAACTTATTAATCACCTGCAGTTGGTGGGAATGTGTCCCTCTGCGAGGGAGCATTTGAGATTATTGCTTAATTAACAAGGTTTATAACAGCGCTAATGTGTCCCATTAAAAAAGTTATAAAAATTAACCAGAACGCAATGCTGTGGCTCATTTAGAAAGCTCAGATACTCTGCAAAAGGTCATTCGACCTTAATAAGATTTAAGTGTCACTTCGGAGCTTGTCATCAGARCAAGGCCCAGCTCTGCCCTCCAGCTTTCATCCTAGAGCGGGGTCAGAGCTTTCCAACAGCTCTGTTCTGTGGTAGGGCCCGATTTTAACATCAAAGAGAAAGCATCCCCTCAATGCTGTGAGTCTGAAGACTTCTGCCACTTTAATATGCCCAGTGTGACAGAGGATGCTCACATCACACAAAATAAATACAAACAATCCCAGTCCTGCCAAACAGCTTGCCCGTGAGGAACCAGCCAAATACAAGCTGGAATCATTCAAATCCTTAGGCTAAAAATGGTGACTGTGTGGTGGGATGGCACACATACGTTAAGCCCATCTGGATACAGTGAAAAAGTAAAACATCAATCTCAACCTAGTATTTCAGTACAAGAGACTTCTGCTGATGCCTGAAGCCTGAAACCCCAGTCTGGCTGGGCTCATTCTGCCATAGCTAAGGGTCCACGAATCCTCCAAGAAAAAAGAACGGAGCTAGGTTTTGGGTGCTCTGGGACTAAGAGGTCAAAGAGAATTTCTTGAAGGATAGGATCTTAAGCAGAACTGCTGTAAGCAGCAGTAGCTGGCCCAACAGGACAGATAGAGAGGCTGTGGCTATTCCAGGCATAAGGAATAATGCTTGCAAATCCCGAGGGGAGAGCAAATGAGGCTTGCTCAGTTCATCCTGCTAATACCTAAAAACTACAGCCAGAGACATAGCCAGTAGCCAGACTGAATGTGCCTGTACAACACACTAAGAAGTTTGCCCTCTAAACATGGGGACTCTGAATTGGCTGGGGTGTGTGGGTGAGTGGAGGTAAGGAGTCATATCTATTTTCTGAGAGGTCATTCTGGCTACACAATCCTGAGTACAGTCTGGAGGCTTCAGGAAATAAAGCACACAGCTAGGCCTGAATTCTGAGAGTAGAGTGGATCTGGAAAGACAGAAAGGGTTTAAGGGCCATTTAGAAACAGGAAGGCTGGACACGCAAGAGTGCAGAAAAGGGAGGGAGATGTACCTGTCTGGTGATGCTACTCATTAAGAGAGGGAACACAGAATGGCAGAAGGCTACATGGGAAAGGCCAATACTCTTAAGTGCTTACTCTACGTAAGCCAGGAACAAGATGCTCATAGAGATGAGCTTCTAATGGAGATGAGGGAGAAAGAGAAACATAAAATAAGTAAGACATGCTGTGCGGAGCCTTTGACAGGGGCAGTGTGTCAGAAAGCAGTGGAGGCAGGAGGATGACTAGGAGCTTGTGACCAGCCTGGGCTACAGAATAAGAACCTGTCTCAAAAAACAAAGACAAACATAAAACACATAGGTTTTTGGCCAAGAAAACAAAAGCTGGGAAGGGATTAGGAAACAGCTACAATGATAGAGAGGACACCAGGCAGTGAATGGGGTCAGCCACAGTCTCAGAACAGAGGCACACACTCACTCAGCAGGTTAAGTTCATACTGACGGTTATCTGAGGGTACCCAGGACCTGCAGCCCGGTTACATTCTCACAAGTGTGACAGAACTGGTGGTTAGGACCTACTGAGCAAAGCAGGGATGCCTTCCCAAGAAAGACCTTTCTAGGGTGATCCCTTGAATAAAGCGGTACCATTCCAGACAGCAGCCGGCTAAAGGTTACCCCTTATTATCTAAAAATAAGTGGTTGCCCTCTTCACGAAGTTATTACAAAGCTCCATGAAGCTTCACAAATTAATCATGAGCTAGTCAGAAGGGGAGATCAATGTGTTACGTCGGCAAAGGCTGCAGACCAGAGTGAGAACTTGTGGGTTTGAATCCAGCCTTGAAACCTTAGCTTAGCTGCATAATCACTAGCATCTTGCCACCTTGACCTCTGGAACATTCAACATAACTAGGCATTCTCTACTGCCTGTGTTCCAACCTTAGTCTGGGACAGTGTTAGCTCTCCATAATCTCCCTAGGGGTCTCCCCTCTAACTAACACCCTGGGGGGCCTCTGCAAACTCAACTTGCATATTATGGCTTTCACTTCCTTGTAAGACTGGCTGTTACCTACCTCTGACCTCCTTCTCAGCTGTGCGGCCAGCCATTTCTCCGTTGAGCCACTTTACTTGAGTGTGGGGGTCTCTGCACTGCAGTATGCTCTTCCTGACCTACCGTGCCTTTGACCCTCACTGTACTTTCCTGTGAACTCAGCTGGAATGCCATATGTTTCAACAGGCCTCCTCCCCACCAGAGCTGACACAGCCCTTTGTCTCTTCATATCTTGTATGAAACTCAGAGAGTCCCAAGCTGCCTGACTGTCAAGGATGTATTTGGCCCCAGACTGTGCTAAACTCTAGGCCCTGCTCAAACTAGATATTCACTTGACTGATCACTGAGTCTTACTTTCTTCATCAAAATATGGCAGACCTGGCCATTTAGAGAGCAGCAATTGGAGACAGAACTACAAAGCCACCCTCRGTTTCCTGGCTTTCCTATTACAGGCTGGGGAAAAAGGACCTACTACTCCCATGACCCAGTTTCCTATTTGTGAAGCATAACAGCAGCCAGCGGTAGGGCTGTGGCTGGGAGAATGAGTTAATATACTTCCAAGTGTCTAAGACAGGCATCGTTTTTAATGTCACGAGATAGAACGAGTACTCAGAATGACTAGCAGTTACTATTTCATTCTGCTCTGCATACTACACTCCTTTCTGCGCACTGACTATATACACCTACTGTTTTTATATTTATTTTCATCACGAGACTGAGTTCCTTGTAAATGCAGTATCTTGTCCCCGGTGTTCTCGACCTCCAGGGGAGAGTCTAGCAAGGGGAGTGTGGCTTGAGAAAGAAAAGAATATGAAGGTAAGAAGGAGGAAGGAAAAGGGGGAAGGGAATGAAGGAAGAAACATGGGAGCAGAGAAGCGAGGAAAGGAAGGAGCGAGGAGAGGGAAGATGGGTAAGGATTATGGGGTACAGCCATATCTTTGGCTGACAAATGAATCCGATTTTTTTGCCTGCCTTCTCTAACACCAGAAAGGAAGCTTCCTCAATAGCTCCTCATCTTATTGACTGCTCTAGACATGGCTAGTAAAACGTTTACCCCAGATTTGACCTTTATCACTCTCTAGACACATTCCTTTCCCAGGTACACTCCTCTGTTCAAGATGCTCCTGCCTCCTGAAGTGCCTCTCCTCCTCAGTCACCCCATCTCTGCATCTGATGAGCATCAAAGGCTCCGTTCAGCAGCCCTTCTCCCTGGGACCCAGCACAACCCTTTTGAATGCTACACCTTCAAATCATATTGGTGCTGCTGTCCGCAGTCATTTGCCCTGTCCAGTGTGAGATCTCTAGTGACAGCTTATGATGTCTGCCTCTATGTTCCTATGTCACACTCAGGGGCTGGCACACAGGGCCTTCAGTAAGCATTCACCAAATTGAATCCTGCAAAACACATTTCTGACAGTGCAAAGGACAGGCTGTCCAGCATTGTGTTCCCCTGGGTAAGCTACCTCTGACGATGCTCAGCTTGTGAGGAGAGAGGGGTGGCTTTGGGATTGCATCCTTCTTTTTTTTTGTGGCGACTCCTGTGACACTTCTGTTTTTCAGAACATCTGTTCCCCAGATCATGACTGCCAAGTTCTTCGTGTACTTGGAATCTCCTTGGGTAACTTGTAGCTGGTGCCATTTCTCCTCGTCAACCCAAATCCCGCTTCCCAGATGGACCTGAAAGAGGTAAGAACACCACACCTGTTTAGTCCAACAGGAAGGCAGCTGGAAGCCACTTCTGTCCTTTAAAACACCGCTTCTTCAGTGTAAGGGATTCGTACCACAGATGCAACAACAGCCTCACTCGCAGAATCCCTGGGATGCACCGGGCCTTATTCTAAAGCACCGACTTCACTGTCTTAAACTGAAGGTACTGTGATAACACTGACATTTCTGATGGGAAAACTAAGTTCTGTCAGATGAAGTCATTCAATTTTTGAGTGGCAGAGCTGGGATTCTAAACTGTACTCGTGTTATTAGATGGCTGCTCTGAACCTGACCTATACTCAGGACACATGTGTCTATATGTGATATACTATAGAAAGATCAGCTACTATTCTACCTGAAGATTCTGAGGCACACCTCTTGTTCATGTGCTGCAGGCTGCATGGAGGATTCACGCAGCTGTAATGACTACTGGTGCCCAGGCCTCCTCCCCAAGACTCTAATGTATTTGGTCTGGGTGTGGCCTGGACATCATGATGGTTTAACTCCCTAGATAATTCCAATTTAGAACTAAGTTATGAACCCCTGCCAGCTGGCAGGAGCAGAGCAGCTGCTGGCTCTGCAGCCAGCAGGAGTGTAACTGTGTGAGCGCTTCCCTAGCTCAAACTGCAGCTTCCTTAGCCACGAAGTGGGAGACTTGGATTCCATCTCAAAGTTCATCCTTCTGGCTCAGAACACCTAGAATTTTAAGAAATCAAATATGACCACAATATCTGGTTTAATTTTGGCAGCACACATACCAGAACACAATTTCGAGCTCCCTCGAAGAGACACAGTAAGGGTGACGTGAGAGCCAGCAAATCAGCTACTCTCTTCGCTTCCAGAGTGTTTAGCAATGAGTTACAGCTTTAAAGTTCGTCTCTGTTTTTGGCCATTGACAACTTGCAAAATAATACTTATATTCATCATTAAAAAAATTGACCTTGATATTGCCATTCAGGCTGAGTTTCTGCTGCCCTTGTAGAAGGTAGAAATGGTTTCTGAGGGATGGAGGGGAGGAGCCAGCTAATGAGCTGACCTTTCCAAGGGGTTGTAAGAAGGCTCTGACAAAAGCTCTTGTTTTTTATAAAAACCTGCTGACCATCACCAAGGCATGGTTAGGAGACTTCTTGGAGAAGGCCTCAGTCTGAGATGTCGTGCACGTATGCACACACAAATTGATGGTAGAATGTAAGAACTCAAGAACTAAAGCTTAATCCTTCTGCCAAAGGTTGGCTTGGGAAGAAAGGTGGATACAGAGAAGGGCAGCCAGGCTGGCCAGTAATACTTACTTCATCGGCTATTGAGGTTTTCTAATTATGAAAACAAAACACCCAGGCAACTCACTTTCGTTGCTAAGAAAATGTTCTATACGCTACATCTAACTTCATCTCCTTTTGCTCAAAAGATCACTCAGCCCACTGTGGGAGGCCAGATAACCAGACCCACCTGGCCTCTCTGTGCTGAGCACTTCAGCACTGCAAATCAGTTTGTTCTGCTCAGAGAGATAAGAAGCCCTGGGGTGAGATATGCTGCCCAGGACTGGCTTAGCAGCCAGAGGCCAAGGTCAAATTTGGTCTTCTGCTCTGTTCACTTCTGACCTGCGGATGGGTAGTCTGTGCCAGGTGAACAGGCATGCTGAGTGCATGATCTCCCTTGATAGCACAGCCAGCCACACAAGCTTCCTGAGATGGGAGGGGGACAAGGGACTTTGCTCTAGACTATATTCTGAAAGAGGAAATAAAGACACATGCAGCACTTCCCCTGCATTAGCCCTTTGAGCAGCTGTAGTGCTGGGACCATGCACTACAGCACCTGGCTGCATTTATTACTCTGGGGGGAAAGATGAAGACAGGTAAGTCAGCGTTCGAGAAGGAAAAAAGGAGGCATACTTTTGAGTTCCTGTACTGAGTTCAACTTCCTTAATACTCCTAAGAGTTAGGAGCAGGGGGAAACTGCTGTGATCATTTTACACACAAATTTGAGGGACTAAATTATTTTCCCCAAGACATACTATCAGTCAATTTAAAAATCAAAATTCAGCCCCAAATCTGTGTAGCCTAGCTCATGCTGCCCTGGCCTGCCCTGATGTAGCCTGAGTGTTGGAGGGAGTGGGGGTGTGGGTGTGGGTGGGGGTGGGGGTGGGGKGGGGGTGCTGATGTGGTTGAAAAGTGCACACCTATCACAGCAATCCTCGCTTATTATAGGTTTCCTTTTGAGTCTTCTGCACCTGCGGGCCACATCCTGTACTAGTTCCTAGTACAGTATTCTACGGGCAGATGGAATCTGGATAAAGCCAGTCTGACTGGCTTTCCTCTCAGTAGCCTTTCTGTCCCGCCCAGCTCACCCTGTAATCACTGACACCCGCTTTCCTCCTTTGACTAGATGACCTCAGCAGCTCAGCAGTCTCCAACTCTGTTTTCACGCAAAGACAACCTTTGGGAATTCTGAATAGCTTCCTGTTTCTTATCACAGACCCGACCTCTTCAGCCTGGCCCCATTCAATCACAAAAACACCAAGTCCATTCCTCCATAAAGGCTCTGAACACACCTGCCTCCTCCTTCCAGTGTGGAACAGGAGGAGGATGGGCTCTGAACACACCTGCCTCCTTCTTCCAGTGTGGGACAGGAGGAGGATGGGCTCTGAGCAGTCGGCCTTGGGTGTGGGCCTTGTCTCTTCTGTTGGCGCTAACACGGGCGGGCCAGCCACTGGACTTCTCTGAGCTTCACGTTTCTCAACCACACAGATCATCCTCCCTCTCACAGAGGGGTAATCAGGTTCTAAGTGAGATGACTGAATGTGAGAACTTAGAGCTAGAGGCTGCCTCCTCCTCACCCCTCCTTTTCATATCAGCTTCCCTGCCCTTCCATTCCTCCCTCAGGAAAGAAAGGGATGTCCTTAGGATGACGGATTCACATGGTCTTAAGCTACACAGCTTGCCACACACAGACCACGGTCCAGGAGATGTTGCTTACTGCTACTGGGTTGTTACGGCCCCTGTGAAGCACCAGCTGACCTACAGCCATTTACTTCCTGATGCAGTCCGACCTGTCCTGGCACACCCCAGTGGGGAGGTGAAGGCTCCCCCTTCGGCCTCCTGCAGAGTGATCAAGACCAGCCTAAACGCAAAGCAATATTAAACATACAGACATATTTAATATAGCTTTGTGGCTTTGGTTTCACCTCTGATGAGCAGCTCTTAAGAGAACAAAATAGTTTCTGGCATCCACATAAGTTCAATGCCAGTGTCATAGACTAGACAGAAACAGTCCTTTGGCCTCAGGAAGATCTGTCACAGGTCCATGCTGAGCAAAGATGAGGCTTGCTGAGCCCAGCACATTCATGGCTAAAGAGCGTAAGGTGGAGTTCCCAGGGGCACAGCAAGGCAGACTCAGCCCTGGCCTAGGAACTAGGGGATCTGGATTTCAGTTGCCACGTGCCTCTAGCCTGTCACACAGAGTAGATGATCCCCTGCTCTGGGTACATTTTCAARATTTGTTACTTAGTGCATAGGTGTAAGTTAGACTGGTTGATGGTCTCTGCAGCTGTGTAATTCAATGAGATTATGTTGTTTTTGTTTTTTTAAATAAAAATCATCTTAGATAACCATTGGACTTTATTAGAAAGTGACCTATGTGGCAGCAAGCTCTATTCATGCAAACCATGGTAACATTTGATCAAAGTGTTAGCTTTCCTTATCAGGGAGTTATAAAAATATGACATCTGCTAGGACGGACTTCAAGGACTACTTTGTGAAGTATTTTATAGGATAAAATTCATTTCTAGTAGCAAAGGGATCAGATTYCAGAGTCCCGGGCCTTGCAGAGATTGGGTCTTCTGCTCACCCAGGAGAAGGAAGGGTCTGGTGAGACAGTAGAGCCACTGTGCATCCCAGGGCCTGCTTCCTTTCCTCCCTGTCACAGTCCTTTCCTGACTACAAATTAGTCTCAGAGAGAAGCTGGGGGAGGGTGAGAGCACTGACTGGGAGACAGCAAAAGAGGCTTGGCTTAATGTGTGTGTTTAAAATTAAACAAGCTTTCTGAGACCTATTTTCTTGGGAAAGAATGCTACTTCTGTAGCAGAGCTGAGGCTGTCTGGTAGCCTTCAAAGCAGGAGAGAAACAGATTTCTCTTGGAAGCTTCTTACGAAACATTCTTCAATAACTCCACAATGTGGTCCTGACTAAAAGGAATTCAAGAGACCCAGAATGGTTCTGCCATGCTAGCCTCAATCTGGGAGGTTTACCAAACTTAGATACACACTTCTCCTCCCAAATGGCCTATGGAAAGCATCCATCCAGTCTGCTTCTTACAGATAAGGACTCAGAGGCCCAGGAAAGCCAAGAGCTGGCCTGATGTCACACAGGAAGTACAGAAGTAGAGCTGTGCTGAGCTAAGGCTCAGGCTTCTAGCCTCCTCTGCAAACCGTACTGGCAAAGCCCGCTGAGTGAATGAAGACAAGGCCTATACCGTGCCTGCCTCATCAAGTCCTGGCCCTGCAGAGAAGGGGGCACTCAGTGACAGATTCAGAGTTTAGCAGCACATCCAAGAGAGCCCTGGAGATAAACATGTTTCTTTTCCTCATCTAGACAATATTTTGTTAGGTTCAGGCCAGACAGTTGTGGAATGTATCTAAACAAAGCAAGTCAAAGAACCTTTCCTTTTCACTAGGAGATGATATCAGAGACCGCCCAAAGCATGAGGCAAGATAAACAAGCTGACCCAGATACCTCCAGTGCCAAGGGGAGGCATGTCTGAAATGCGTGTGGCAGAGAGTAACACTAAAGCTGGATGCTTCCTGGACAAAGAAAGGGCTCTGACGGACTTCCTTACCACCAGGGCTCATGTGTTTGTTCATTCATGATCTGTTTTCAGGAGTCATGAGAGAAAATGAGGAGTGATGTGTGTCCCTGGAGTTATAGGTCAGTGAGTTGGGGACAAGAAGATGGCTCATTTACCCCTCTATCCCCAGGACAGAGCTGAGAGCTGGGAACATCCACTTGGTAAATGGTGAATGAGCATACACTGAGTTGCTATCTTTAAATGGGTAATTCACTTTGAGTTAACCTTATGCACTCTAGGTACCTGATTTCATAGGAAGTGAGTGAGGAAGAATATCAAACTATCAAATGAATTCTTCTTTTAAAGTATCTTTCTCATAAATAAGCTATTTTAAAAGGCTAGGTCAGTTTCAGTTATTTTGAGTCAACATTTTTTAAAGAGGAACAAGGGGAAGTCCCAGGAAACCTATGCTACTATGCAATAAATTCCAAAGTCACTGGGGGCGAGGCTGGGAGGCTGCCTGGCTAGTCACACGGGGTTTCAGAAGGTCCTCACTGTGCTTTCCGCCTTTCCTTTGACTAGCAAGCACCTGGGGGAATGGATATTGAGCTGAAAACACTACCTTGCCATTGTCTAGGATATACTTGTCCATGACAGGCGCAGGAGCGGGGTAATAGGACGACGTATTTGCTTCCTCACTGAAAGTGCTCCGTAACTCCGGCTCGGGCTCGAGACATTCTGACTTTACTTTTTCCAAGTCAATGGCGGGACCTAGGCAGTTAAGAAAAGAGATCTGTCTAGAACTCCAAGGAAAATAAAAGGCAAATATTCTTAGCTATGCATCAATCAGCATATAGTGGCACTAGAAAAAAAAAGCTAGCTTATTTTTGTTCTTTTTGCTACATTTAAACCCAGACTCCAATGCACCATGAGGCATGAATGTCATAAGGTGGGATGGGAGGGCAAGAATTACCTAGGCTTTAGTCATTACAGATGATTAAGGGACATCTATCTTCTAGGATGTCAGTGTTTATGCAGAATGGCAGGAGATTCCTGCACAAGAACTAGGGGCTGTTCAGACTGCTGGAGAAAGGATGGCAGTTAGCTAGAATATGCAAATTGTGGGCAGGCCAACAAACTCATCTCTGGAGCTTATGATGGAGAGGGCCATATGGACCAAGGGAGACAAGAAAAGCTTTGGGGAGGGATGAAAAGGACCCCCCCTTGTTGAGATCTAGGGTCTGAGCAAGGGCATTCCAACCAAGAAATTAAAACACAACACAGAGCAAGCTACTGATTGCCTGATACAGCGATCACTCACTTTTTATTTTAATGCAATCAACACAAATTATGTGAGATTTAAATAGTGAAAGGAAGCTGGGGAAATGGTTGGTGTTTTGTTTCTAGGGTGCCTTTTTTTCCCTAGTAACTTTTAAAATGACAGTGTATTTTTTTCCTTTTTAATCATCTATTGTGTCTTGATTACCAAGGAACAGAGAAAATGGGTAAATAAGGCCAATGACTCAATTAACTCGTCTGTGAGAACAACTTCAAAAGTCTATAGTTTCACATCCTGGCCTTGACTAAAAATCAAAGCGTTGCTGTGTTTTGAGCTTAAGTATGTGATGAAACTGGGGTGTGTCTTCTTATCCTGGCCATGTGGACAACTGGGAACAAAGCTCTTTATTTACTAAATCCTTGCAACTCTATGCTGTTGCCGTATCCTTAATTTTGGCTCACTGAGGCCATGTCTTGGTGAGCTTGTTAGTAGAAGACCTTATGACAGGGCTTTCCAGAATAAGAGTATCATCTCTGAGTTGCTGGCAGCTAGCACTTGCTGACCAAAAGAGAGACTCTCTGTAGTCTCCAAAGATTTAGGCATGAGCTTTGCACAAAGCTGACCACAAAATGGATAGTAGTCAGAATGGCACAGATGAAAGAACACACAGCATCTTGATATAGACTGAGCCCCATCCCTGGCTCCACTGTGTTATACTTTTGTGACTACAAGTGAATGAGCAGCAGATGAAGAAGTTGGTTGAGTGAAGGACAGACAGCATCCTTATCTTTCTGACAGCATCTCCTATGTGTGCCCTATACAAGGGCCAGGGCAAGCTCTTTATTTTTCCCCTTATGCATAAAACCTGGTGGGTGTTCTCTAAATGTTTGCTAAAGAAGAAAAGATCATAACAAAGACTGCATCCAAAGTCTCCAAAGCAAGCACATGCCAAGGTTTCCCCTCTGCAGGTGTGAATTGTCAACATATGAATAAGTAAAATATTTATCTTTCCTAAATTCTAGAAAATTCTACATTCCCATAAAGACAGGCTGAGGTCCTGCTCTGATGTTCAGTGGTAGAAAAGAGAAATGGCTCAGAAGGCCATTGCATCCACTGCTCTTAGATCCTCTTTACAAAGTTTGTGAAACCTCCTTTTCCTTCTAAGAGAAAAGACTGTGAGGCAAAGGCCTATGGCTCTAATCCTAGTACTCATGCTTGGGAAGATCAGGTATTCAAAGTTAGCCTCATCTGGATAGCAAGTTGCAGACCAGCCTGGACTACATAAGACCTTGTCTCAAACAAGAACTATAATGGTTCAATGGCTGCCAAAGATAAATTCCACATGACATGACTATCACCTTGTTCCTCCTTGCTTACCTCCCTCACCACAGCCCATGAAAGCCCAGGACAAGCAGCCTCTCTCTATGTCTAGAATTCAGATTGCTCCTTTGTATGTCATGTTGTCCCAGGCCTCTGTGCCCTTAAATGAATGTTAAAGACTGCCTTTCTGCCTCTCTGGTTCCCAGTCAGGTTGCTTCTCTCTGATGCCTTGCTTCTAGGTAGCTGTCTCTGTGTTCTAACTTGTGAACTGTGTGTGCAGCCAGCTAYCCCTACTTGTTTTCACTATTACACTGTGATGTTCTCCAAGAGCACAGGTTTACTCATTCTGTACCTATAGAGCCTGGGGTACCTGGCACATGGAAGGCTCTTAGTAAACTCTCTATGACAAGAGAGGGCACAGATGACTGGAAGGCGATAGGCCTCTGATAACTGTAGGCAAAGATTCTGAAATCCCCAATGCTAAGTAGGGTGTTTGCAGGAAGGAATGTCTGTAAACTCTTGTACAGTCCAAGAAGTAGAAATCAGGACTAGATTAATGTCAGAAGCAGCTACTCAGACTGGAAAGTTGGGGCAGGGGTGGGGGCTTTGATTATAAACAAATAACTCTATATCCACACTGGCAGAGACTAGAAGAAGAAGAGTTGTGTGTCCTCTCTTTGGCTCTGTGTCCTGTCAGTCCGCTCTCCTGAGACTGATTTCTAGTTAAGTGGCATCCCTTCCCTCCACACAGACATCTCTTTGGCCTCAGTGGCTGTGCTTCTCTTGTCCTTTATGTCCAAATTCCAATGGTGACACAGGACCTATTCTCAGATGGCACTTCTTCTATAGGTCCATGATCCTCCAAAGAGAGGCAGTTTTCCCCTCCTGGCTGCCTGGGATTAAACCCTGGGTTTGAATGTACTATAGGAGGTCTGTGACTTCAGTTCAAGTGCTCCACCCTCCTCTGTTCCCTTCTTGACACCACCCCCGCTCCATAGATGAATCTGGTGCCTCAGCCAGGCTGTGAAGCTGAGCAGAGGCAGGGACTGGACTGTCTCTCTATGTCAGAGACCATTGGGCACCTTGTCAAATTCTTATCTCAACACTTAATTTACGAACTTTGACCTAGCTGTACATAAAGGACGAATGACAACCTGATAGATTGAAAACTAAACGAGTAAATCATATATATCTACACCACACAGATACACAGACACACAAATGAAGATATTTTATATATATATATATRTRTATATATATAYACACACACACATACACACACATATACACGTGTGTGTACTTACGTATACATTTGGAGACATATATACATTTATATGTATATGTGTGTATATATGGAGACAGACACACCCACACACACACACATATATATATATATTAAGAGAGAGAGTGACTACCTCAGATTCTGGCACAGAGTTGGTACTCAGTAATTTAGCCCCCACTGTCTAATCCTGCACATCTACTTTATGCTCATTTTTGACTCTGCTAAACCATGACTTGGTGAGTCGGTGTTGGGGGGTCCCCATTGATCTGTTTTTGTGCCTCATACTTAGCACAAGAGCCTGTATGGAAGGAGGCTTTGTAACTACTTGCACCCCCTTTCCTATGCCCAGGGACTAGCAGAGCTCTGCCAAACATGGAGGCTGTTGGCTGTCAAGGAAAAGCATTTCCTACCAGCCTGAGTCAGTCATTCAACACTGGTGGCAGTCCTCTGCAGCAGTCTCCTCCCTCTGACACACTGTCCATACAGAAAGTACCAATCAAGGCCACAGCCTGAGCAAGGCGGGCAGTGAAAAAGGGTGTTAGCACACGTGGGTGTGACTCCAAGATAAAAGATCTTAGGAGAGTCACTTCAGCTCTGAACCCAGCTTTCCTAGTTACAAAAGGGGTAACCAAGGCACCACGACTCTTGAATGACAGAGGACCAAAGGCAGGCACAGGACAGAGGCTCAGAACATGGCAGATGAACAGGGAAATGAATCAGCCACTAAGGGACATGTCCGGTATTACAGAATCAGGAAAGGAAAGGATGAAATCCAACAAAACCGACCACCAACAAAAAGCCTTATGTTGTTTCCTTGGAGAGCAGAGGGAGGGAGGGAGGGCCTCTATGGAGAGCAGAGGGAGGGAGGGCCTCTAGTGCTTTTAATTTAAGATGTTGGGGGGGGATCACTTCATTGCAAATTTTAGTCGGCTCCACTCCCGATGTTGGCAATTTACATCTCATTACAACAAATGCTTCAGATTGCTGTTTTGCTTTTTAAAATTTCTGAGGCATTGTTCTGCCTCAAACACATGTGACCAAATTAGCCACAATAATAAGCACTTGCACTGGGAGACAACACTGTACGTTCTGGCGCAGATATTTTAGGTAACAAAGGAACTTTTTTCATTTTGTGGGAAGAGTAGGAAGATAAAAGAAAGGCCTTTTTGATCCGCAGGCATTCAGGTAGTGACACACACTTGAGGTTTATTTTGGGGAAACTACACCTTCCATGAAGAAAAAAAACAAAAAAAACCAAAAACTTCTCAGCCAAGTAAAGAAAGCCCTTTCAAGGGCACAAAAGGCAGTCCCTCTTCCTTCAGTCATTCATGAACCCAGTTATCACACAAGCTGACACACAACCCCCCTCACCACACAAGCTTTATAAGAGACACTCAGATTCCAGAACAAACAGAAAATACTTTAGCTGTCCGGAAGTTTGCAGTTCTGCACGTGAAACACTATGATGTCATACACAGATGTGATGGTGCACAGTGGAGGTAGAGGACAAGGCATGGTCTAAATCCCACGTCCTAGCCCTGGTGGTCTCTCTTGTACAATGAGGACTGAGCCACAGAGGAAAAAAGTCTGCTTGTTGGGAAAACAAAGAGGTAATGCCTTACTTTTAACTCTGAAAAGTTGCTACTTGATTGTGATTTCAAGGAGACCTAGAGGTTACCTGTGTCTCCAAATCTTATACATGTTTGGACAAGTTAGAGTTCTTCTTAAAAGGATTAAATCATACTTATTTCTGGATGTCTATAATGAGTCTGAAGTACATGTCTTGTTTTCCAACATGCAAATTAAATCAAGTCAAAACTCCTGAAAGCAGACAGAGCACGCCTGTCACGTGGGGCATTGTGGATTTAGAGAATGATAATCTGCTTTCTAGAAAAGAATCTGGACATGGACAGTGACATAAAACAATCAAGGAAATAAGCAAGGGCCTTGGGAAGAGGAGAGGAAGGATCCAGGCAGGGCAGATACCTCTGTGGCCCAGGGCGGAGTGGGCTGATCAGCCTCTGCAGACCTTTACATGCCTTGGAGGGTGGCTTTGACCATGTTCGCCTGCTAGTGAGACTATGAACCTTCTTGGTTTCTGCAAGGGCTGAGGCAATCTGGCCTCCTTTCCTTCAGTGAATTTATCACATGCCTAATAAATGCCATGGATGAGCTATGTGGCTTTCAGAGACTCAAAGTCAAGCAGCTGGAGAAAGAAGTGACATTCAGACTGTCACAACTGCTGAACAGCTGACAAGAGGACTCTGGAACAGAAGCAAAAGCAGCCATGCCGGACCTGGAGAATACTAGGACTGTCTCAGAACAACAGACATACACTTGGAGGATGGGCAAGTGATGGTTGGGTAAGGTCCGTGGTGGGGTTTCTTCAGTACAGTACAGTACAGTACAGTACAATATAGGTACAGTAAAGGCAAATGGGATAAAACGCAGGCTTCCTGCCTGACCACAATGTGGGCAGTCTGACAATCTACACATATTTAGGAAGGGAAAGGTCCCAAGTGAGCAAGTGATCCTAGAAGGCAGAGCTGGGCTGAGTGTGGTCCAGGAATGTCATCAGCACAAGTGGCAGCTCTTTGGTCCTTGAGCCCTTGCGTCTACATTTCCTGAATGTGGTCTGTGAACAAGGGCTGCCACAGACTTTGCTGAGCTGAAGCAAGTAATTCTGGCATGAGGCCTGGGCTGGGTGAGATCCCAGTAGTGTCCATGGAGGCCTCCCAGGTTGGCTAGGCTCTCAGAGAATGTGAACCAGAGAGCAGCAGGGCAGAAACGGGTGTAAGAGAAGGCATGGAGCCCTTCAAAAAAAAAAAGGAGGAAGTGGAAGGAGACCCAAGCCCACAGTATTTTTCATTAGCATGAGTCCCTTTTCAGTCACATGTTGGAAAAGGACTGAGGTACAGCGAGGAGTGAAGCCACACAGGTACTGCATGCTCAGGTTCAGGGTTCTAGGGCTCTCCTGAGCCTTGCTCCTTCAATCTTTTCCCTCCCCTCCCCTAACACCACTTTCCAGAGGTTTCACAGGCTTTCTGTGTCCTCGAATTCTGCAGGACCCTCACCTCCTGGGCCCCTCCAATATTCTTTCAGGCCATCTCTGAGGAACTCCAGCTGTGAGAGAGTGTGGGGGAGAGTCACCAAACTCATTTCAACCTCTGCGACTCTGAGCCTATACTTCACTCCGTGGCAAGTATAGTTTTCCATCTGTTTCTCTTTCATCCACTCACGCCCAACTATTTGGCCTACATAGCATTAACATGGCAAGACATGCCAAGGTAGCCTGGGTTTGTCCTGCCAGAGCAGTGCAAAGAAGTCACACAAGCTAACGGCTATGAGATAGCCTCTGGTCCTGGAGTCGGATGAGTTGGAGGGGTGAGAGTTTGAGGTAGGCCCCAGCGGTATGGAGAGCAGAGGGGTCTTGTGCTGTGTAACGGTGAGCATGAGGCCAGGAGGCCTAGGGAGCAGAATTTACCATGTGACTGTGCTTCTTCAACTAGTTTTCCTTTCCAGAGGTGTTAACAGGCTTTTCTTTCAGTTCTCTGTGTAAGTCAGAGTTTCCTATTGCATAGGATATAACTAAATTCCTTAATCTGAGGCCTTCTAAATCCCACCTACAGCACCCATACTCCAGTAGTATAAAAAGGCCTCTCCTCTACCCTCCCCTAATATCAAAGGCCTAAGAGCAAAGTAAACACCGTATTTGCTGTTAAGAGTATTTCATTTTTCATGCCCAGTAAAGGGCCTAGAACAGAGAAGTATCCAATAAATGTTTCCTGCACAAACACTTCTCCCTATAGTCCCAGCTATTCAATGACAAGAGGGGTGTAACAGGAAGGCAGAAGTGAGCTTCCTGTGTCTAGGGGCATGATACAGGCCAGTGGTTCTCAACCTTCCTAATGCTGTGCTCCTTTAACATAGTTCTTCACGCTGCGATGACCTCTAACCATAACATTATTTTGTTGCTACTTCACAACTATAATTTTGCTCCTGTTATGAATCTTAATATAAATATCTGATATGCACAATATCTATTATTCATCTCCAAAGGACGTTGAGACCTACAGGGTGAGAATCATTGCTATGAGTGGCCCAGTGATCTCTTGCAAGAAGGCTGCAAAAGGCTTCACACCTTGCAGGAAGGCTGGACTGACTAGGTGAGCTCTGGGTCTCTGTGAGAACTACTCCCCAAATCAGAGATCCCCTAAGGACAGCATGTTGGCAGCCTTTGGGCCTCAGTGAATCCTAGTGGCCAAAATGACTCCCTCTATATTTCCCTGAGAGCTGAAAAATCTGTCTGCCATAGCTTCCTGATGGTGAAATCCCCACATGCATATAGATTCTACGTAGCACAGCCATGTTATTTCTTCTGTGTTTCAGTTTTTCTGTCTATTAATATGAGAATGAAAGGATGAATTGTCTTTTTCCTAAAAACACAATGTCCATGAAAACTGTGGGAAGTTAGTTTCTGGTTAGAATCTTGAAGTCATATAATCTGGTAAAACAGACCTTATGAAGAAATGAAGCAGGAAGCCTGCACAAGGGTGTGTCTTAAAGCTCCAGCATTTAGAGGCAGGTAGAGGAGGAGACGTTGCCAGAGAGGCCCAGGGGCTGGGTGACTGATCAGACAGCCTGACATATGAAAAAATAAGATAGGCCTACGAGTGAAAGTTGGTTCTTCCTGGGCCTGTGGCCTCAGGCAAGTCACCTAATCTGTTTTCCCATTGGTGAGCCCACCTAAGGCTAAGGTGGTTTTTATGTGTAAAAAGTTTCTAGTGTATGCCCCAAGGCACATCTAAAGGGGAAGTGAGCTGTAAGTTAAACCCTTTGCCATTTGCATTTCCTGAGGAGCACATTCAGCAGCAAACAAGCCTGTCACAGAGTGACACTGAAGGCTGAGCCCAGAGATGGCTAGATTGCTTAGCTGCCTAACAGCTATCAAAGGGACAGGAGGAGCTTTCCCTCAGCCTCATCCCCTCGATCCACAGAAAATGGGTTCTGGGAGACAAGATAAGGAGGTCCTAGAATTATTTAACCACCTTGAGATCACATTTGAAAATAATCTGGTACTAACTGTGGGTAATTTTGATAAGCCAACAAAGAAAAACACTTAAAAGGCCTTCAGAATGAAAGATGGCCACAATCATTCAGATAAGTGATCCCAGTCTCACTGGCAGGTCTTTCTGAGACATCCAGTTGGGCAGCACCAGGTACACAGTGTTCTGTCCACTGCAACCTTGGGAGTAACTGTGAGCCCCCAGTGCTTTACTTTTTCAATCTGACTCTTACTCAGCTTCTCAGTCTGCTCTCAAAATCCATTTTCAATGTTCCTGCTCACTAGTGAGAGAGAGCTGAGGACTTAAAGACAAGGCAAGGGACCCAAGGAGGAAAACCCAAGCGATGAGGAGGCAACTTCGTCTGGTAATGTCTGAAAGAACTGATGGGACTCGTGGTCTCTGAGACAGGTGATGGAATCTGAGACTGATGAGGACCCATCAGTGAAGGTAGAATTCCACTCAGGAAAACCAAGACAGGGGGACATTTCTAAAACTATAGATCACATAATTGTGAACTGAAAGATTTGAAGATGTACTCTAAAGCTTAGACTAGGAAGAGATCTGCAGGAGGTATGAAGGGTTAATCAAAGATTAACGTGTTCCCTGCAATCTCTGCATTCTGTTGTAAGAATAGCTGGGAGGTGCTAGGTACTTTGCACACACTGTCTTGTGTCATCCCTGAATGACCCTACAGGTCGCCGTAGGAGTTATGGAACAATGTCATGCTTGGGTATGGCAGACACCTTTAGTGCAACGGTTCATTTAATCATCTTGGTCATATTGGTTGGGGTGGTCAGTGACTGTTTTGTAGATGAGGAAAGTAAAACTGAGGAAGTAACTTGTTCAAAGTAACTGGAGGAGATTACAAATGAACTAGAATTCAAAACCCTAGAACTTCCGACCCCAGGGTCCATGCATACTTTAAATCCCTAAGTGGGTTCTTTGCCTGATATAGTAGGCTTAAAGATTGCCATTTCACAGAGGAAAAAAAACAGACTCGGAAGGGTTAACTTCTTTGTTTCAAGTCACACAGGTAAAAAATTATGAGAAGCGAGATTCAAGCCTAAGTAATATCTCTTGCCAAAGGCCAGGCTGTCTCCAGTTCAGGGGAAGTCAGCAGGAAGCATCCGGCTGACATTAGCTGTCTTTTTCAAGGCACCATCAGAGACCTGGGTGTACAGAAGCCAGCTCAGACCACAAAGGATTTTAAAGATCAAAGCTGGTATTTTAACAGACCTTGGACAGAACACAAGGCATAAACTCAGAGGGTTACAGCGGTGTTAGCAATCCAGCTCTGAAGAGCCAAGACAGATACGCAGGCCAGCCACCATGGCTCTCTTCTTCAGACATTTCAGCCTGCTTATGATCTAGCCAACAGGGACATTATCTCTTCCTTTCACATGCTCTTCTTTCAAATGGAGATAATAATCCTTACCTGGGCTTGCAATAAGGCTATTGGAATAGTCCAATGAGATAAAAATGTCAAGGTGCTTTGAAACCTGTAAAGTGCCCATCACATGTAAATTACTGTTATTATTCTTATTATCTCTCCCTCAGCTGGTCAGAATTCATCATCTGTGCCTACATTCCTTGACAAAATATACACAAAATCTGAAATCATTATCCACCTCCCTTCTGCAATTAAAGCCAATTTTGTTCTACCTGGTGTCAGGTTGTATCCATGTTTGTGGCCCTCAGAGTTGTGAGCATCCTCAAGGCAAGGACATGTCTATTCCTTTTCATATTCCTTGGAGTTCTTTAGAGAAGTTGGTTCACACCAAAATGAATTACCAAACTTTGTTTTTTTTTCCTACCTATTGAGAGCAGGGACTTGGGCTGGTGAGATGGCTCAGCTGATAAAGGCATTTGTTGCCAAGCCTGATGAACAGGGTTCCATCCCTGAGTCCCACCGCACACACAGATACACACACACACACACACACACACACACACACACACACACACACACGCACACACACACAAACACACACACACACACACACACATACACCAAGTAAATAAAGATGTAATTAATAAGTTTAAGAACAGTGCCTGCTGCATCCCAACTGCTCTGCTTCACCTTGTCTCCTTTGTCTTCCTGGGCACTGTCATCTCCCGTTTTGAAACACTAACCCACTAGCTTGCAGATGTTCTTCATGAAGGTCTGTCTCCTTCWTCTCTAGGTTTCGAGCATCTATCTCTGTCTTGGCACAAAGTAGAATCTCAATAAACATTTGTTGAAGAAGAAAGAATAAGTGAATGAATGTTCCCATAAATCAGCATGTCTTGTAAGCAGTAATTCCCTTGTTCTTTAGAATCCTCAGCACTGATTCTCTCCAGGGGATTAGAGGCTGCTGTTTACTGAACACGGACTGTGCTGGACATACAGCCAGACTCTACCAGTGCCTTCTTGTTTCATCTTGACACTGTAACAAATACTGAAATAAATGACCTTGGGGTGGGGGCAGTGTGTGGATATGTCTTGTCAGAAAGGGCTGTTTTCCTGGCTAAGATCATAGACAAGGAACAGACAGTCCTTTATGAAGGATGGTGAAGCTACACCCATGTTGGGGACAAAAAAGTCAGAGTGCTGAAGAGTAGAGCTCTAGGGAGACATGAGGGACCAGTGTGGTCCTGCTTCTTCACTAGTGAAATGAGGACCACCTCCTATCTCCTGTCAGTTCTTATGGAGCCCCAGGATTCCACCCTAGAGAGAATCCTTCCCATCAGACACAGCTGCCCCTTCCAGAGARTGAATGTAAGAATGAGAGTTAATATACAGTGACAAAGTGAATCACCCAACCACACATCTGACACCACTGATGTCATCCTGCCGTCCCTTGGGCCCSTCAATGTGTGCTCCCGCCACCTTCATGAGCTACCCTATTACAACTCCTGGCTCCCAAGGACTCTGATCTCCACACCTGGAGTTGGCATGAGCCACGAGGCTCAGGAAGCCAGGCTGTTGCTTTCCAGATTGCYTACCTACCCCCACACTACCCCAGAGGGGTCAGCGGTGATTTTCTCAGGCAGGGAGAAACCCTCTTAAAACAGATCTCCTGGTCTACAGGTTCTGATTACCTGTATAAATGACAGGTCTAAGTGATCCAGCACCCAATGTGGACAAAGGTCCTTGATCTGGAACCCTAGGGTAGGAGGGCTGGTAAGYCCTGTAAGAGCAAGGAAGCAGCCAGGGCCCACACCAACCAACACAAGCCCTGGAGGGCATGTTGAACCGAGGCCCAGCAATCATCTCTCCCTTTCTGGATCTTCTCTACCCTGGTTCTCCTTAGTGTTTACAGAATAATTATTTTCCCAGAATCATGGGAAGGGGAGGATTGCTCAAAATGTGGCTCCCTCCCCCACGCCTGGTTACTCTTCATTTTAATTGCATGTTTATACATTTACCTCCAACCCCACCCTCTACCCACCTCACAATGTTTTTACTTTCTTTGTATCTCCTCTAGTAGGTAGAATACTTGGGAAGTATNTCTCTAGGTTTCGAGCATCTATCTCTGTCTTGGCACAAAGTAGAATCTCAATAAACATTTGTTGAAGAAGAAAGAATAAGTGAATGAATGTTCCCATAAATCAGCATGTCTTGTAAGCAGTAATTCCCTTGTTCTTTAGAATCCTCAGCACTGATTCTCTCCAGGGGATTAGAGGCTGCTGTTTACTGAACACGGACTGTGCTGGACATACAGCCAGACTCTACCAGTGCCTTCTTGTTTCATCTTGACACTGTAACAAATACTGAAATAAATGACCTTGGGGTGGGGGCAGTGTGTGGATATGTCTTGTCAGAAAGGGCTGTTTTCCTGGCTAAGATCATAGACAAGGAACAGACAGTCCTTTATGAAGGATGGTGAAGCTACACCCATGTTGGGGACAAAAAAGTCAGAGTGCTGAAGAGTAGAGCTCTAGGGAGACATGAGGGACCAGTGTGGTCCTGCTTCTTCACTAGTGAAATGAGGACCACCTCCTATCTCCTGTCAGTTCTTATGGAGCCCCAGGATTCCACCCTAGAGAGAATCCTTCCCATCAGACACAGCTGCCCCTTCCAGAGAGTGAATGTAAGAATGAGAGTTAATATACAGTGACAAAGTGAATCACCCAACCACACATCTGACACCACTGATGTCATCCTGCCGTCCCTTGGGCCCGTCAATGTGTGCTCCCGCCACCTTCATGAGCTACCCTATTACAACTCCTGGCTCCCAAGGACTCTGATCTCCACACCTGGAGTTGGCATGAGCCACGAGGCTCAGGAAGCCAGGCTGTTGCTTTCCAGATTGCYTACCTACCCCCACACTACCCCAGAGGGGTCAGCGGTGATTTTCTCAGGCAGGGAGAAACCCTCTTAAAACAGATCTCCTGGTCTACAGGTTCTGATTACCTGTATAAATGACAGGTCTAAGTGATCCAGCACCCAATGTGGACAAAGGTCCTTGATCTGGAACCCTAGGGTAGGAGGGCTGGTAAGYCCTGTAAGAGCAAGGAAGCAGCCAGGGCCCACACCAACCAACACAAGCCCTGGAGGGCATGTTGAACCGAGGCCCAGCAATCATCTCTCCCTTTCTGGATCTTCTCTACCCTGGTTCTCCTTAGTGTTTACAGAATAATTATTTTCCCAGAATCATGGGAAGGGGAGGATTGCTCAAAATGTGGCTCCCTCCCCCACGCCTGGTTACTCTTCATTTTAATTGCATGTTTATACATTTACCTCCAACCCCACCCTCTACCCACCTCACAATGTTTTTACTTTCTTTGTATCTCCTCTAGTAGGTAGAATACTTGGGAAGTATYCARTGGTGTTGAATGAAGAAATAAGCAGACATCTATAACTCATTCTAACTCCTAATGTCAAACATAAAGAGAAGCAGAGAAGTTGGTAAACCTGCCAACAACAGGGACAATTTCTGACTRGGGGAGCCAGCTTTAAACTCCAAAACAGACCCTATCTTAGCTTCTCTTCCAAGTGATGTAGAAAAAGAGTAACTACAGTCCCTGAGCACGACCAGCAACAACAGCGTCCCATACTCTACACTGYGTGTCCCAGAGCTGAGGGGGTTGACATCAGTTCCACTTTMAGGAGYGGAATACTGAGGCTCAGAGTTTTGCTGGATGACTAAGCTGCACCTCATTCTTCACACCCAATTACCCTTGCCTTCTTTAAACTCACTTTTCAAGCCTACTAATCCCTTCCTGCTTCTGCTTTTCTTTACCAATCTTCCAAAAATGGATGTCTTATATCTGCTGTCCCACAGCCCTCTGTACTTGTGAGATCCTCTAAAGGCATGTATCCATATGTGTGTGTGCACATGTCAGTATGTGCATTTGTGTTGCATGTGTGTGTGTTGTGTGCATGTTTGTGTGTGCATGTGTATATGCATATGTGTGTGCATGTGTAAATATGAATGTATGTATGTGCATGTGTGTGTACATGCAAATATGTGTGTGTACACGTGCATGTGTGTTCCAAATGTATGTGACTGTTGTTTGCCACTAGGCATAATGCCCGACACAGAAGGAGGCCAGTAAGTATTGCTAAAGGGGAATCAGGGAAAGAGGAAAGAAGTTAGAAAGGGAGGAAAAGCAAATGAAATGAAAGAACTTTTCAAAGACAGAGTTAGAATGTAGGGGAGTTGGAATTCGAATCCAGGCCTGCCAGAGACCCTTTGATTGTTAAGGATTTGTGTTAGCATCAATTATCACATGTTAACGAATGTGTCCCCAGATAGAGGAGGATGTGTGAGATTTCCAGGAAGTCTGCTGCCCTGAGAGTACAGGTGTCTTATGTGTGGCTATGGTGAAAGCCTCATCCATATTTGTGGCTGTATCCCATATCATGTGACAGCAAGAGTGACACACCAGAGAGGGCCACTAGGCATCATGATGACATTTACGTCCTACAAGGTGAGAAATCCTGGCAAGGTCAGATACCAAGTATAGTTAGGGTTAGGTTTGACTGTCAAGTGGTTTATGATGAAAAGTAGTACCTGTCTTCATATATCACAGGTATATGTTATACCAAGGTCAGGGTGGTTTCTGCAGTCTGAACTCAGTTCACAGCCATGCAAAACAGATCATTTCCCCNTGTGTGGCTATGCTCCATGACTCCAGGGGCCAGAGCCACACCAGGGGATGGATGCCATGCGGTGGATTGACTTTTGGTGTTGTCTTTTGGACTACACCTTGAAGGATGCTCTTGACCTGTGTCCCAAATGACAGTACAAAGCMGAAGGTACCTTTCTTCTCTTCCGTCTTCCTTTCTCTGGGATACTCACAGAATGGGTTAAGTGGGTAAAGAGCTAGACCGCTGATCAATATTTCCAGCAGTTTTTTGTTTGTTTGTTTTCAAATAGTGAGAGCCCAGCTGGAGCACATGACAAGGAAATGCAACCTCATGAAGAGATTTTCATCCAACCCAGCATCCCACAGATGCTCTTGGTGAATTTTACTAACATCATGTCCCAGTGGGTCCGCCCTCAGCAATTTGGGACAATATGATAGTGACTAGCTCTAAACTGCTACCCAAGACCAACAGCTGCTTAATGTCCATGTAATTCAACTGTGACCTCTCCAGAGTTGTGTGCCAGGGAAAAGCACATTGTTCTAAATCTCTAGCAGTCATGACACTGCTAATGGGACTGTGCCTGGTTGTACAATCTAAATGAGGAGTCTCTGAAAAGTAGGCTATAGGRAAAAATGTCCTTGCTGTTAAGCATCTTCCAAGCCCCCCAAACACAAAACAAAGCTCAAGGCTGATGACATCAGGAGACATTTATATAGGGAAGGAAGCCAGTCTGGAATTCTTTAGCCCTGGGAAATATGGARTTACTCCAATGAATGTCCAAGAAAAGCAAAGATTTTGTTACCTTGATGTGTCTAAGCTGTAAATCTTCTTCCCCATAGTCTTTAGCCTCCCCATCATCTTCTACATGACTGAGAGAAAGTTTGGGGATTTTTATTTTCTTCTGCATCACACTGTTCTCAAGGTCAGATTTGTCTTCTAAAATGCATATCAAGAGAACAAGGTTGATCATGAACCAAAATGCTCAAAAAGTCCAAAACTTCAAATTCTAGAAAATAAATGAGGCCAAACCAGTTAACAGGGAAAGGCAAACAATCCCAAGGACTATTCTATCCTACACAGAGAGCTCCTAAGGTCAGCATACAGCAACAATGGTGTGTGCTAATGCACCACCATACAAAGTTCTAAAACAGTGCCAGATGAATCACATAGGGGTTTCTGCATGTTCATCTAAAAGGTTGCCCTTTATGGAAGTCTAGAATCCTGGAGCTGGAATAATCCAGACTTTCATCTGGTGTGGTGGTTTGAATAAGAATGGCTCCCATAGGCTCATGTTTGTATACTTGGTCTCCAGGGGTAGAATTGTTTGGGAAGGATTAGGAGAATGGCTTGCTGGAGGAGATGTGTAGCTGGGGGTTGGATCTGCAGTTTCAAAAATCTATGATATTCCCAGTTAGCTTCTCTGCCTGCAGAGAAGCTCTCAGCCTGGTTGCCTTGCTCATGGTATTTTGTCATGGCCATAAAAAAGTAAATAAGATATCTGCTCCAAACTTAATTAGTATGTGAATCTCTCAATGCTCTAACCCCACATATCTCCTCAAGAGAACTTGATTTATGTGGCTCGGTAATCAAAAGGCACAAGAAGAATGTCTACTCTTCTTGAAGTTAAGCCAAATCTGTAAGGGCAGAGAGCTTTCCAGCCCCACATAGACAGGCTGAAGAAAGGTAGATATGTTAGCTCCTCAATAGTATAGATGGACTTTCGTGAGCAGTAGTCCAACTATCACTTCACAGGTGAGAGAACCTAAATCCAGGAGRTGGCAGAGGTTGGTCCAAAGTGTGAGTCTGAGTAAGAGCTGGAATGGGAAATGCCTCTGGTGTCCTGTCTTGAGTTTCTGTGGGCTCATAACATGAACTGCAGAGTGCCACACAAATACAATCATGTTATCTCTCCTCATTTTCTCATTGTTTAACCTAGCCTCACAGAATCTGAGAAAGTTTCATTTCTGTGAAGGACTCAAAATGGACTTTGCAAATGGGCTGTCTCTCACTGTAGAAGCCAGAAGTTGAAATAGGAAGGCTCTACAGGTGGAAATTCGATCCATCTCCAAGAATGGACCTTAGTGTAATGCAATTAGTTTTCTGGGACAGAATTGAGACTCTGAGAATTCTTGTCTCTTATATTCTCCAAAGGTTCCCACTTGATATCCTAAATGCATTCTCTAGTTTGCTGCCCATGTGGCAAGTAGCCAAGAGTGGGTTATATATAATCTCCAGGGGATACACAGATATACATACCGAGAGAGAGAGAGAGAGAGAGAGAGAGAGAGAGAGAGAGAACATATGTGCATATGTACAAGTGTTAATCGTGCCCTCATGTCTCTCCCAGGCCAGGCTTCTCTCCTCATAATTTGTTAGTAAAACTGAGAAGGATGCTTCTAAACCAGTTTCTATCTCAGCATGTATTCAATTGCCAGCTTCTCAAATCCAGCCCCAACGAGAGAAGGAGGATTCAGTGTACTCTTCAAACTGTGTCTGGAACACTGGACTGTCTGTGAATGGGATATTATGCTTCCTATTACTGGTGTTCTTGAATCATTTTTTCTATAAGCAGAAGGTGAATAAATATTRAATTCAAAACAAAAAAAGAAAAAGAAATGGCAGGCAAACAACGAAGGACAAAGGAAAAGTCCAGGAAGAAGACATGGTCTTAGTTACCAACATCCTGCTGGGAAAAGGCCCTTCCTGCTAGTCAGGACTCATCCGTGCTTCTGTTTTCACAAGAAGGACCTGTTCTTGTCCTTTTTGTATCTATAAAACCCATCCAGCGGGTTAGGCATGAACAGCAAAGGGGACCTGGGTGTTTCTAAGAGAATATCTTTCTTCCTACAAATCTACACTGACTTTTTCTAAGGCAAAAGGTTTGTTGAAATGTAAAACCTCAAGAGAGTGCTTCAAAGGAAATTATCTTAGCATGGGGTGTTTATGCAATATACACACTGGGGAGTGGGGAGGAAGAAAGGGAGAGGAGATGACAAGGAGATGGGTAGTGAAGAGATGGGGAAAGGCAGACAGACAGACAGACAGACAGACAGACAGACCCCCCCACCCACACACACACACAGACCCTACACAGAGAATGAACAAGACAGAAGAGCCAGTGAGAGACCAAGATCAGATGGGAGGGTATGAAAGGACTTCTTCCTGGTCCAATCTTCAGTATGACAAACTAAAAGATAAAATGTGAGATGCCACCAAATGGGAAGGACSGAGCTGCGCTTTCTCTTCTTAAGCTGGAACAGCATTTCAGACTGATGTTGGGGCTGAGTTGGTGTGGGAGGAGACAATCATTCAGGYTTATAAATCTGGGTACTGTATGAGAAAGGGTCCTCAGATTTCCTCATTCAACCCTTTCAAAAGATAGTAAGGGAAATTAGGTTACTTCAGGCAAGACTNTGCAGTTGGCATGCTTCCCCATCCTTCTAAAGAAGTTCACAAAAGGCCTGCCACAATCAAAGCAAAAGCCCTTCCTTGGAAAATCAGGAAACACTGAAAAATCAGTTCTGCCACCAGGGTCCACCTGCACTACAGCACCAAGACTGCCTTGGTAAATTCTCCCACTTACGGATTCTCACTGACATTCTATTGTGATAAATACCTTGTCAATCTGAAAGTCACACCTAACTTTTAGTGTCATAGTGAACCACTTCAACTCTGATTTGGGACCCAAGCCAAGATAAGGCAGGGCTGGGAGTGGGAACACTTGTAGGGCATTAGATACAGTGGTGTGGTGTGGAGCCAGCTGGAGGTTTGTYGCTCTGGTGATCCCTACCCTGCTTGCTCCTCTGTGTCTAGGACAGAAAGAAAGGGCCCTGGCTGATCTACTGAGACTTCACTATGAAGACACATTTAAGTAGCAAAAGGCACCTGCAAATAGAAAGGGGGCACTGTGAGAGCATGCCTGTCCACACAAGTCTAAGAAAGGACTCTGCACATAAAAACGTATCTAGATATGGAGACCTTCTTCTGTGGTGACATATTTGGTTTACATTTTGGGGATGGGACCCATGTCTCTAGTTTACTCTTCTGAGCCAAGTGCCCTGATGCAGAGGCCATGGAGGCTGTGAACATGTGAACATGTGGCACAGCAACTGTTTCAGTCCCTATTGACTGGCTACACCTTTCATCCTGTCTTGCACTCTGCAGGAGGTTTTCTGTCTGCTGTTTCCTCAGTCTCTTGCCTTTTAGAATCCATTCATTCCAGCCTTGACACCACTTCAGATGAGAAAACCTAAAGGCCAGGGTGGTTCTCCTAAGAGCGAACCAAAGGAATTTTGTTTATCTTTGTACTAATCTCCACATTCCTGCAATGCACAAAAGCTTTCTTGATTGTTTTGTTTCAAAGTGGGATTGAACCCTGGACTCTGCACATGCTGCACAAGCGCACTACTGCTGAGCTCCACACAGCTCCCAGTCCTGAAGAATGCTTCTCATTCTTACCAAAACCAGCCCTGACTAACCAAGAAGGTAGTTTTCAGTATTCTTATCATCTGCCCTCCACATCTGCAGGAGCATTCTTAACATGCCCTAGGCATTTCTCAGACTCATGAGGGCTATACTTGAATTCCTTAGGTGCCTGGATACAGCGCCCCCTTTCATGCCCAGACCCTTCCTAACGTCTCTTCCATATACTCCCTACAAATAACTGTGCAGGCTCTCAACCCTCATGCCATGTTAGCAGGATTCCCCCTTTGCCACTTTCTGGCTCAGAGTGACAGKATGTGTCCAGTTTTCTTTACTSTCCTGAGTTCTCTTTGGAGGTCTACTTTGAATCCCTGTGCTACCTCTTGCTGAGTGGGCAAGCATTCTATCCACTCGGGTTCTTTGTACCATATTCCCCAGTGTTCTCACCACAGTGTGGCCAGTGTTTCATCCATGGCTTCCTATCATATTCAGAGAGAAGAGTGGGTGACTCCTCCTTGGGGTAACTGCTGAGCCATGTCTCTGTCCTCCCCTAAGCTCAAGGGCACTTGGCCTGCTTCTCCCCTTTATCCTGCTGGAAGGGGAGCTGCAGGAGGGTGCCCCTCCCACCGTGAGTAGTGGTAAGTGGCCTGCCTGGGCACTCACCGCTGCCAAGCCGCAGGAGTAGCACATCTTGGAGTCTCCTGTTGAGGTCTCGGAGCTCCTTCATTTCAGACACCAATGCCCCATACTCCTTGAGCTTCTTGGCCTGCTGTACGAGYTGCCTCCGAGTCCGCTCCAGCTCCTGCTGGAGGTGGCGCATCTCCTCTTGTTGCTGCTGGTAGTTTCGCAGCAGCTCCTCATACAGAGCCCKGGGCACGACAGCATCCTCCAGACTGTCCATGTCCTCTGTGCCCGGTGAGGCCTCCACAAAGACCTCTTCTGGACAAGTGCTGTGGCCCAGGCTCAGGCCGTTCTGTCTCTCTAGCCGGGCCACCACTGCCTCGATACTCTTGTGAGCCGCTTCACTAGGCTTCCGCCCCTCTGGTCTCTGTGTAGGACAACGAGAATCAGTTCAGGCAAGGGCAGCTGGGACTTTCTTGGACTGCAGCTCAATATTTCCCCAGACAATCCTAGAATCACAGAACCACAGAACATCAGTGCTTGGAGAAACCTGTTACAGACACAGTCAAAGCCCTTCACTTTGCAAATGGGGAAACAGTAGACCAGAGTGATCCTGGCAAAAGCCACAAACAGCTGGTGGCAGGGACAGGGCACTGGTTGTCACGCTAACA
>BDUI01002660.1:97803-113366 GCA_002335545.1 Apodemus speciosus | reverse complement strand
ATCTGGGCTCGTCTGTTAGATCTTTATGGTGACTTGGGCTCCTGTGTTGGTTCTCTATGGTGACCCGGTCAGGCCACCAGCTGCAAGATGGTGGCGGGTCTCAGGGCTCTGTCTAACCTCGGGATTACCTGCAGGAATGGAGCTTCCCTGGTTGGACTGCTGGAGCCTAGATGGTGGTGCTCTCACTCCACAGGGCTCAGTCTGGTTAGCTGTCTGTGGTGCCCCGAGGCAAAGTGGCTGCTTCTGGTGTAATCTATGCACAGACCGCACAGACCCCCGAGTGAGTTGTTGGCCATTCTGGTTGGTGCAGAGCCCGCCTGCCGAGCTGATCTGGCTCTGGGTGTAGGCAAGAGCCTGACATGGTAGTCTGTGCAGTGACCCAAGGCAAGATGGTGGCCTCTGCTGCAAGGTGAGTGGGCTGGCCCCCTGAGACTGCCTGCCGAGCTCTTCTGGCTCTGGGTGTAGGCAATAGCCTGACATGGTAGTCAGTGTCAGACTTGGACTCTGTCCACATAACTGGACCCAGCTGCTAGTTGTCTGTAGTGCCCCGAGGGAAGGTGGCTACCTCTGCTGTAATCCAGGCACAGACTGCACAGACCCCGGAGCAAGTTGGTGGCCACGAGGGTTGGCACAGAGACTGCCTCCCGCTCTGGGTGTAGGCAAGAGCCTGACAGGGTAGTCGGTGCAGTGACCCGAGGCAAGATTGGCACTCAACCTCCCTAATGCTGCAACCCTTTAATACAGTTGCTCATGTTGTAGTGAACCCAACCATAAAATTATTTTGTTGCTACTTCATAACTGTGGTTTTGAAACTCTTATGAATTGTAATGCAAATATCTGATATGCAGGACATTTGATATGTGACTCCCCAAAGGGGTCTTGATGCACATATTGAGAACCACTGCTCTAGCACATCCCAAGTCCCCCTCAACTTGGAAAGAGTTATATGCAGCTTGGAAGATGACATAATGGAGTGACTGAACACTTAGTTGATGGCCTAAGATTTCCCTCATCATTTGTTTCTATGAAGGAAGATCAAAGCATCACCTTGTCTGTGCCCGTATCACAGCTTCTCTAATTAAGGTGGTAGTAGCTTCAATGCTCAACGGACAGAGTACATATTAGCACCTGCCTCTTCGTGTCTGCTAATACTCTTATTGGGCCAGCTTATTATATTCGCTCAGTTGAGAAGTAGTAGCCTTTGACACATAGGATGTTCTGACTAATAAATCATTACTATGCATTGATTGCTAAAGCGACATTATACAATTGGACATATACAGTCAGAACATTTTCAATGGAAATCTACCCGTGGCTATGAAAAGATTTAAACTTTTGGTGCTGATTGGGTTCCCCAGGGGACAGGGTGTGAGATAAGTGTGCACAAGGAATTGGAGGGAAAGCACTGGGATAAATTGGGGCATCAGGTAAAAGGGGAGGAGGAGTGAAGAGGTGATATGGCTCAGTCCAATGGTTGGCTGAGAGCATCCATCTCTGTATTTGTTAGGCTCTGGCAGAGCTTCTCAGGAGACAGCTATATCAGGCTCCTGTCAGCAAGCACTTGGTAGCATCCACAATAGTGTCTGGGTTTGGTGACTGTGTATGGGATGGATCCCCAGGTGGGGCAGTCTCTGGATGGCCTTTCCTTCAGTCTCTGCTCCACACTTTTTCTCTGCACTTCCTCCCATGGATATTTTGCTCCCCCTTTTAAAAAGGTTCAAAGTATCCACACTTTTGTCTTCCTTCTTGAGCTTCATGTGGTCTGAGAATTGTATCTTGGGTATTACGAGCTTCTGGGAAAACATCCACTTATCAGTGAGTGCATACTATGTGTGTTCTTTTGTGACTGGGTTACCTTACTCAGGATGATATTTTGCTAGTGCCATCCATTTGCCTAAGAATTTCATGAATTCATCATGTTTAGTAGCTGAGTAGTACTCCATTGTGTAAATGTACCACATTTTCTGTATCCATTCCTCTGTTGAGAGCTATCTGGGTTCTTTCCAGCTTCTGACTATTATAAATACGGCTGCTATGAACATGGTGGAGCATGTGTCCTTATTACATGTTGGAGCATCTTCTGGGTTTATGCCCAGGAGGGGATAGCTGGGTCCTCAGGTAGTCCTATATCCAATTTTCTGAGGTACTGACTAACTGATTTCCAGAGTGGTTGTACCAACTTGCAATCCCACCAGAAGTGGAGGACTGTTCCTATTTCTCCACATCCTCACCAGAACTGGCTATCACCTGGATTTTTTTATCTTAGCCATTCTGACTGGTATGAGGTGGAATCTCAGGGTTGTTTTAATTTTCATTTCCCTGATGACTAAGGATGTTGAACATTTCCTTAGGTGCTTCTCAGCCATTTGGTATTCTTCAGTTGAGAATTCTTTGTTTAGCTCTGTACCTCATTTTAATAGGGTTATTTCTTTCTCTGGAGCCTAAGTTCTTGAGTACTTTGTATATATTCGATATCATCTGAAATACCAAAAACCCCAGGATAGCAAAAACTATTCTCAACAATAAAAGAACTTCAGGCAGAATCAGCATTCCTGACCTCAAGCTGTACTACAGAGCAATAGTGATAAAAAAAAAAAAAAAACAAAACTGCATGGTATTGGTGCAGTGACAGGCAAGTAGATCAATGGAATAGAATTGAAGACCTAGGAATGAACCCACACACATATGGTCACTTGATCATTAATAAAGAAGCTAAAATCATCCAGTGTTAAAAAGACAGCATTTTCAACAAATTGTGCTGGTTCAATTGGTGGTCAGCATGTAGAAGAATACAAATCAATCCATTCTTATTTCCCTGTACAAAGCTCAAGTCCAAGTGGATCAATAAACACCACATAAAACCAGATAAACTGAAACTAATAGAAAAGAAAGTGGGGAAGAGTTTTGAGCACATGGGCACAGGGGAAAATTTCCAGAATAGAACACCAATAGCTTATGCTCTAAGATCAAGAATTGACAAATGGGACCTCATAAAATTGCAAAGCTTCTGTAAGGCAAAGGACACTGTCAGTATGACAAAACAGCAACCAACATATTTGGAAAAGATCTTTACCAATCCTATATCTGATAGAGGACTAATATCCAATATGTACAAAGAAAGACACATTTAAACAATCAGATAATAGGGAAAAAATTCGACAGAGCCTTTTCTTTGGGCAGTAGTCATCTTTTCTTACTTCTGAAGTTATGTTATCCTTCCTTAACAGAAGAGTTATGAAAACACGTCCTTGTCCTCCTCTTTGTGTGTTTGTGTGTGTGTGTGTGTGTGTGTGTGTGTGTGCACACGCGCGTGCACGTGCCTCTGGTACAATCTAGAGTCACTTTTGTGTCAAACATGTTTGTACTCTTGCTTTATTTGTCATTTCTAGTTAATGTTTGGTCATATTTTCTTGTTAACAGAAGGAAATGCAAGGGAATTGACTTTCTTGTGTTGTTTGCTATAGACTCAAATGATTATGTAAATGGGTAATTTGGGAGTCTGAGAGACCCTCATAGCAACATAGGATATCGCCCTTGCTCTTTGATGTCCCCAGAACTTGAAGGTAATTCCCTATAGCTGAAGACACCAGATATTTTGGGCATAGGACTTAAAGAAATCAAGCAGTAACTGGCATCCTTCTTAGGCTCCCACAGAATCAGAACATGCTATGCAAGCTTTCAAAGCAAAGGAGCAATCCTTGTCCTGCCCTGTAAAGCCTGTGAATCACAACAATGACTAGATTGATAGTCTAGGTGATAGGTGAGATAGCCAAAAATGGTGAAATGGTGGCACTTTTATCTTGGTGCCAACCAAATGCTGTCAAATTGGACTTTAAGGCCGGTTTAACAGGCAGAAAATCATGCCAGTGGCTAGAGATGTTATAGACCAGAAAATAGAACTTACTCTTGCCAGTCTCCTCAGACAATGAGATTTCTTTTCTAAATTATCTATCCACATACTGACAGATTATTTAAGCCTCACTCATCAAAGAACCTTCTTTTTTCAACAGATGGAAACTATTAAAGAGACCCACAACCATGGATTCTCCAATGGATTTATCTGTAACCCAACCCCTACACTTAAGGCTCAAGTAAACTCATGGAGAGGCTATAGATATTGTAAAATCCAGAGGATCAGAACACCTGTTCATAGATATGTGTGCCCTAGACATGGCAGGGTAAAAGTAGCCATGAGCTCCCAACATCATAGTTTTCTGAACAAAACTAGCATAATGACAACACCAGTTTACATGGTAACATGGACAGGGGAAATTCCACATGGTCCTACTCCTAGATAGAGAGCTACAGGTGTCCAATGGTTTTTAAGAGAGGGAGAATCAGTTTCATCCAGGGAGAAGCTCCTGATAGGTTGTCCAATACCAAGCATTCCAATCCCTGGACACATGTACATACAAACAATACTGAATGAATGAAACAGGTCACACACAATATATATGCATATAGTTTTAAAAAGAGATTCCAAACTTGGGAGGCAGTTAGAGAGGGAGAGGCTTGAGTGACATAGATGCACTGCTCATGTGTGAAACTCTTACAAAAATCTATTTAAAAATAAAATGAATACTTTTAAGCAGGAAAGATTACTCCAGGAACACAGTATGTTGTGGGCTAGTGGGACAGACTTGATAGTCTTAGTATCTGGTATCATAGCAACTTGAAAACAGTGGGATGAACACTGGTCACTTGGTCCTCTGAGGATAACAAAGGAAAGCCCTTCTCTATACTTAACACAGAACTTTTTTGTGCCCAGTGTCTCCTGGGGTATAAATTAAACATGGAACCAGTAATAGATTAAACTCTCATTTGTCTTCATATTAACTTGTTCCACCCAGGTCTGACATATCTTTAAGCCACAGAAATGCATTTTTCCCACCAGGGTTGCTAGTTAGTAAGAGCCCAGAGGCAGGAAAGAAGCTGTTATTACTCCCACCATAGTGTAGGTGATTGCTCTTAGAAAACATGTATTATGATCCAAGAAAATCTCAGAGATTAGTGATGCTAAAAAGAAAAGTTTTACATTTTTCCCTGTTCTTTAGGACTCAATAGGGATTTCTTATTATCTTCTTCTGACATAGATTGTGAAAGCTGAGAATTAATGACCACCTTTTGATAGAAAAGAAATACACTTCCCAGAGTGGAGTAGATATGGTAATAACGGATGCCAAGACAACCAGATAACAAAGAGAATCATTGAGTACCTATTATACCATGCAACATACTGTGGCTACACAGGACAGCCAGAGTATGCGGTTTGTGATAGCACATGCTGTCTGTGCTCACCCCTAGATTTCATTTTTACTACTTCAATGCATACAGCTCTTACTCCCCAGCATTGGTCAGCACTTATATACCATTGTAAGGTGTCTTTATCTGATTATAAGAGCCTGCTGGCTAGCACATAGGGCAGTGGGACATTCTGGGTAACTTGTATTCTCTAGGAGTAGCCATCAGTCATTGTTGATAGGAGATGGAACCCCTTATCTGGTCCTGGAAGTCCTCATTGGGTGAAGGTTCAGCTGCCCACAATAATAAATGTCTTCTTCATAACTCTGATTGGCTGCCATCTCTTTCTTTGTTTCATTTCCTATTCCTTTATGGATGTTTCCAGAATGAAGTTCTCATATAAATGATTGCCACTCTTGCCATGAACTCTTMTTCTGGAGATTGGGAGCTAATATACAGTCTGTTGGGAGATGAACTTGCATTAGCAAGTGTGAAGAAGGCTACAAGAAGACATACAATGTGCTTCCAATTATAATCTTTGTGCTTAATTCCTCTTTGTTATACCGGGGATCCTCTGTGATGAAGAAGGGATATTTACTTTGCTATAAACACTATACAGATGTTTCACTGTTTTATTGGCAAAATAATACATGGAGTAATGAMTATAACTATGAACATGGCAGCCGTGTTCTTTGTAGTAGGAATAAAAGGTGTACTTCTGATTTGTAGTACTGTAATAGGTTTGCGACAGAAGCATGGAGCTTTGATATGATGGATTCTGTAACCGTATGAACTTAGTAACTTGACCTCTAAAGGTCTTTGGTTAGCTTTAAAAGAAAAAAAGATCCAAAGTAATAGAATTGTGACTGTTTTCCAGATACTGATCATCTCAAAGGGCTCTCTTGTGTTAATAATAAAAATTTTCCACGTTCTTTATTTTTGTAACAGCTGCTTTCTGGTATGAATACATTCTCCACCATCCCTTGTTTATTTTAAATACTGATTTTATGAGCATCAGCAATTGTCTCTATTGAGCCTTGCAATACCCCTTGGCATAGAGAAGCTCCTAAGAACTGGAGGTAGAGGATGTAGGGGCTAATAACAACTGGAGTAAAGTTCACTAAAAAGCTGACTGTGGAACTACAGCTGCCAGCTCATCCAGTCATCACGGACTAACATCTCATTCTCCTCCCACCATCCTGCAAGAAAGTGTTATACCTAGGGCTCCGCCAGGTACTAGGCAAGGAAGAACACTGGCTTTGATCCTTTGAAAAAGTGTTGGAAAGGGTGCAGATAATATATCCCAATATTTCCATATGAAAGCACTCTTCTATGTTTTCTCCTTTTCAGCTGTCATGTGGCAACTTTGTGGCATATTCAGAGAAACAGTAACTAACACCAATAGTATTTGGTGTTGTTTGGTAACCATGTTCCACTTAGAGAAGTTTTCCTTTCTGACTAATAGTTGTTGAAGAAGTACATTTTTCTACACAGGAAGTTATAGACATGTGGAAGTAACAGATTCTGAATAACAGGGAACCCTGGCTACCAAAGCCTGCTAAGTTTGTGGAAAATAATGATTTCTGAAATTGTTTAAGAAGGACATCATTTTTTAAAAAACAAAACAAAACAAGGGTTCCACCTGGTATACAAAAGGGAGTAAAGGATTTGTGCCAGGGACTGAACGCCTGGTGAGGGAAATGAACGATGACTATGTATTAAGCAGCCACATCTAACAGTGGGCACAAAGCTAGCCTTGGAGAAGGGCCATCTCAGAAGAAGGAGCCGACTGTACTCTTCGCCAACTCCAGTGGGCAGAGCTCATGGAAGGGAAGCTGAAACAGGGCAGTTGGGGAGGATAAAAGTAGAGAGAAAGGAGGCTATTAATTCAAAGTCTTTAAGAATAATTTGTGCTTTCACGCTGCAGCTGTTATTTAAGCTAAGGGAACCAAAGAGTGGAAAAGAAAGGACAGAACCACAGCTCAGCTTCCAGAAGCATTAGCAATAAAGAACACAGATCTCCCTCTGTCATTTCATCATGAGGCTTTACTTGTTCACTGAATAATCCTGTCTGCTCCTTGCTTCTCTGAGAGCATATCTGATGCATTAAGCTACACTGCTGTGTTCTTCAGTCATGAACAGGTAGTATATTTGTATTTGAAACAGAGCCCTGACTTGGACAGCTTATTTATTATAGGGGGTAGCAAATGATTCGTTAGCCAAGCTTTGTATCTCCTTTTCCTGTTAGAGAGGTGCCCATATTAAGTCCAAAGACTGTTATTTCTCTATATTTCTGCTGTACTGTTGTTCATTATATTGTTTAGACAAATGGATTATAAACACAAAATATCATAAGAGAAAAGTATGAATACTGACACAGCAAAAGATAGGAGGCAATGTGAGGTTTTAGACACCTTCCTTCGATCAAGCCCCATGCTTGGGTAAAAGCATCTTCAGAAATTAGTTACTGGCTCTAGTGAAGCATGATGGTACAGGCCAGCAATCCCAGCACTGTAGAAGCAGAGACAGGAGGATTACAAGTTGGAGACCAGAATGAACTACACTGTGTGACAGTGTGAGACCTAGGCTCAAATATAAAGTAAAACACAGCATGAAAGAAATGTTTACCAAGAAGTTGCCACTTTGGAAGCTGTATGAAGTTTGAACCCTTTGCCAACAGAAGATTTCATATGGAAGTGGTTCAGTTAGTGGTCAGAATTTTCTAGAATGCATTTGGAGTGACCTGTATATTCTGTGGTACTTTGTCATGTGATTACCTAATATAAAATTCTACTTCTGGGTACTTAGCAGGGCACAAGAAACACCACATTCCAGTGCATACTGAGCATGTTTATTTAACATACTTTCAGAGAGACCTACATTGGTCAATATAATTTCTGTTATGCTGGAGATACACTAGAGGTGTGCTTTCCAGTACATACTCACTAGCTACATGTTTGTGAGCACTTGAAATGAAGCTAGGTTAACTGAAGAATGGAATTTAGATTTCATCTGATTTAAATTTAAATTGCTACATATACCTAGAGGCTACTGTGTTACACAGTACATAGGCTGACTTTGGATTTTTTTTTTTTAAAATGGAATAACTGACAATATTTATCTTTAACATGAAAGAGAAGCCTATTAACTTTGGATCATCTGTTGTCCACTTGTACTCATTGACTTATTGGTAGACTTCCATTGCTTTCTTTTCTAGCTTCCAGACAGTAGGTCTTACCTCCCAAAGTTTTATCTTAGCTTGGATAATAGTGAGTAGCTGGAGTTTTTCCAAATAATAAAATATTTCCTTGAAGACAAGACATTCTCTAGACACTACTGTATAAATAAGACTGGGCTTCTTAAGCAGAAATAACAGCAGCCTTTCCTTCAGCAATCCCTAGGAATGGCATCTAGTGGTTTGAATATATTAAATGTCAGATCACTCTGTCCCCACTCCATGCAGATCTTATATATACGTATTTTTAATTTGTTGTCTTTGGTCAATAACAAAAGGGAACTGGATTGAAATCCCCTGTGAGCCTCCTTAGAATTTAAAGCTCGCTTTCCTGAGACAGAAGTAGGCAAGATAAAGGCAAAGGCAAGAAAATGAACACAAATACAATTAGGGCAGACCAGCCCTTGAGTCAAGTCATGTGTAATTTCCAATAGAAAAAGATTTAATTATGCCATCAGACTAAAATCACTTATTAAGTGCCCATTTATATGTGATGCTGGACTGAGAAGATATACAGAAAAAGCCAGACTTGGTCTCAGCCCACTAGACAGACAATAATGAAACAGAAGGATATTCAGGATGGGAATTAAATACATTAATGAATATTTACATGCAGTGCAAATGTAGCCCCCACAGAGCAGCCTTGAAACTCAAGTAACTAGAGAACAAGCTCTGGACTGTTCTTCCTTATATGCATTGGATTCAGAAAGCAAAGGGAGGATGAAAAAGTCTGTTTGGATCTGTTATTCTCTATGGTGAATGTGAAAATAACATGTATGGGAAAACCATGTGAGTTTTAAGGGGTATGGGGCAGGAAAAGAGGCTACAATTTATGCAGTCTGGAAGCTATTCCAGAGTCCACCAGAGAGACCCAAGCCCAGTGTGTGCTTTTCTCTGCAGCATATATTAATATAAGTCATAGAGGGTGTATGGAAGAGAAATAAGATGAATCAAGCATGCAGCAAAAAGGCATTGTCAGAATCTCAGCTGGGAGTGGGCAAAGGCATAGAAACAACAGTAAAGAAATAATAGAGGAAACGTGATAGGAAAGTATGAAGCTTAAGACTGTGAAGTCAACAGGATGAATCCAAAGGTTTGCCTAAAACAAAGGGGCTGAGAGTACAGAGTATCCGTGGAGCACAAAAGTAGCTAGATAGATGGGGCAAATAAAAGATGAACAAAAATGGGGAACTGTTTGGGCTCACACTGTAGAACAGCTTGAGCAGTTTGACGTTTGCTTTTGAGCTGGCACTTTCTCTCTTGCATTGATAAAATCTGAAAAGTTATATTTGTCAAGGAGATCAAAACTACTGATGACTTGATAGGAAAGAGACCCATAGACTCAGCAGAACACACACCTTTGAGCACCTAGAGCACTAGGATAAATCACATCCAAACCAAATTGTCATTTTCAAGAGATTATTGAGAGGGAGTTAAACATATGGAAGCAAAGAAGTGGATAATAGATGACAGGGTCTGGGAAGCAAGGCAATGTGGAGCTACTCCTCTGTAGATAGGAACCTCAGTTATGTAAGAGCAGTAAGTTCTAGAGATCTGTACACTATACATACAGTTATACTACTACATTTATACTTTAAAATGTTAAGAAAGTGAACTTCAAGTTAGTCTTTTAGAAATTGAACAGAGGTTGTACAGAAAAACATAGAACACTTCACAATACAGATATATGGAAACACTAAATTTCAGCACTTCCAAAAGTTTATTTAATTTTATGATTATAATCATGAATACAAAGATGCTATTGCACCTATAGGACATCTGCACACAACATAAGACATGAATAAAGGAGGAGAAGCAATTGGAAAAATAGGTCTGTATGCATGGGATGCATGGAAAACAGATAAAATAGGGTAAGAAGAGCAATTCTGGGTCAAAAATTTTGAAGGTGGGTTGGTGTCCCATCCATGTCAAAAATAAATACAGGGACAAAAATGGAGCAGAGACTAAAGAAATGGCTAAGCAGTGACCAGTTCAACTTGGTATACATCCCATGGGCAGGCCACAAACCCTGACACCATTACTGAAGCTATATTGTGTTTGTAGATAGGAGCCTAGGATGGGTGTCCTCTGAGAGGCTCTACCAACAGTTGACTAAGATAGATACAGATACTTAGAGAAGCATTCAGCTGATCACGAGCACCCCAAAGAAAGAGTTAGGGGAAGGACTGAAGGAGCGGAAGGGGATGGCAACCACATAGGAAGACCAACAATTTCAATTAACCTGGACCTCTGAGAGCTCCCAGAGACTAAGCCACCAACTAAAGAGCATATATGTGCTGGTCCAAGGCCCCTGGCACATACGTAGTAGAGGACTGTCTTGTCTAGCCTCAGTGGGAGAAGATGTGCCTAATTCTATAGAGACTTGATGCCCCAGGGAAGGAGGATGCCCAAGGTGGCAGAGCACCCTCTCAGAGGTGAAGGGGAGGAGGGATGGAGTGAAGAATTCTGGGTGAGGGGACTGGAAGGAGGGCAATATTTAGGATGTAAATAAATAAAATAATTGAAAATGATTAAAAATAGCTATTATAAAACATGTATTCCAACAAAATAAACATGTTAATATAAGTGTAAAAGAAAAATTAAGGATCCCTTCTACTCCTCCCTCCTCCTCCGCCACCACCTGCCCTGTTTGTTCCAATGTGATAGACCCGTGACAGTTCTGCCATAGGGAAGACCCTATTTCCTGGTACTTTCTAGAGAACCAGCAGCACCCAGGGCATTCACTAAGTACCACCCCATACCTCTGGAGGCCCAGAGCCATTGGCTGGGACTCACTACCCAGCAACCACCAAAACCTGCCCTCCCTCCAGGTTAACACTCCCCTTCCATCCCTTCTACTCCTCCCTCCTCCTCTGCCACTGCCTGCCTCTTTCCTTCAGCAGCACCCAGGGCATTCGAAAACAAGCAGTGCTTAGTGCATTCGAGAACCAGCAGCCTGCAGGGCATTTGATCCTTGCCAAGTCTGCCAAAGGAAATACCTCATCTCCTGATACTTCCTGGAGAACCAGCTATATGCAGGGCATTAAGAGAAAGGGAATCCCAGGAGTACAGACACAGAGACCTGTAGGACAGAGAAGCCACTGTCAGAGACAGAAAGACCAGCTAACACCAGAGATAACTAGATAGCCAAAGGCAAACACAAGATCATTACCAACAGAAACCAAGGCAACATGGCCCAGTTCTCCCACAACAGCAAACCCTGTATATTCCATCACATTGGAAAAGCAAGAGCTGGATTTAAAATCACATCTCTTGATTCTGATAGAGGACTTCAAGAAGGACATAAACTCCTTAAAGAAATACAGGAGAACATGGGTCAACAGGCAGAAGCCCTTAAAGAGGAATCACAAAAATCCCTAAAAGAAACACAGGAGAACATGGGTCAACAGGTAGAAGCCCTTAAAAAGGAAACACAAAAGTCCCATAAAAAGTTTCAGGAAAATAATGAAGGAACTGAACAAAACTATCCAGGATCTAAAAATGGAAGTAGAAACAATAAAGAAATCACAAAGGGAGATAGAACCTCTCTGGAGATAGAAAACCTTGAAAAGAATTTAGGAGTCATAGATGCAAGCATCAACAACAGAATACAAGAGATAGTAGAAAGAATCTCAGATGCTGAAGATTCCATAGAAAATGTTGACTCAACAGTCAAAGAAAATGCAAAATGCAAAAAGTTTGTAACCCAAAACATCCAGGAAGTCCAGGACACAATGAGAAGACCAAACGTAAGAATTTTAGGTATAGAAGAGAGCAAGGATTTACATCTTAAAGGGCCAGTAAATATCTTCAACAAAATTATAGAAGAAAACTTCCCTAACCTTAAGAAAGACATGCCCATGAAYATACAAGAAGCCTACAGAACTCCAAATAGATAGTGGCTAGATATAAAATTAATTCAATCAAGTCAGTAGCCTTCTTCTACTCAAAGGATAAGCAAGCTGATAAATTAGGGAAATGACACCCTTCACAATACTCACAGATAGTATTACATACCTTGGTGTGACTCTAACCAAACAAGTGAAAGATCTGTATGACAAGAACTTCAAGCCCCTGAAGAAAGAAATCGAAGAAGATCTCAGAAGATGGAAAAATCTCCCATGCTCTTGGATTGGCAGGATTAATATAGTAAAAATGGCCATGTTGCAATCTACAGATTCAATGCAATCCCCATCAAAATCCCAACTCAATTCTTCATAGATCTAGAAAGACCAATTCTCAAATTCATCTGGAATAACAAAAAACCCAGGATAGCAAAAACTATTCTCCACAACAAAAGATCTYCTGGGGGAATCACCATCCCTGACCTCAAGCTCTACTACAGAGCAATAGTGATAAAAACTGTTTGGTATTGGTAAGGAGACAGGCAGGAAGATCAGTGGAATAGAATTGAAGACCCAGAAAAGAACCCAACACCTATGGTCACTTGACATTTGACAAAGGAGCTAAAAAATATCTGGTGGGAAAAAAAACAGCATTTTTAACAAATACATATGTCTCCAGAGGGGTCCTGCCAGAGCCTTACACATACAGAGGCAGGTGCTAGCTGGGCGTGGGGTTGCCAGAGCCTTACACATACAGAGGCAGGTGCTAACTGGGCGTGGGGTCCCCAATGGATGAGCTGGAGGGTGGTCTGGAGGAGATGAAGGGGTTACAGCCCCATGGGAAGAACAAGGATGTAGGCCACTCAGATTTCCCAGGACTTCCAGGGACTAAACCATCAACCAAGGGGCACACATGGTTCCAGCCAAAAATATGGCAGAGAAATGCCTTGTCAGGCATCAGTGGGATGAGTGGTCCTTGGTCAGGTGAAGGCTCAATAGATGCCCCAACAAAGGGAAATCGACTGTGGAGGAGGTGGGAGTGGGTCGGGTGCATGGGCATATACTTGGAGGCAGGGGGTGTGAAGAGGGGTTGAAGCTTTTTGGGGAGGGGGGAACTAGGAAAGTTTTACCATTTGAAATGTAAATGAAGATTATATTCAATAAAAAAGAAAGAAAAATTAAAATTAAAGTAAGAGGGTGAACTTGATTATAATACTTTGCAGCATATATCTATGAAATTGTCAAAATTATACATATGTGTACATACAGGTATACACTCTTTATATATACATATATATATTATATGTATGACATAAAATATAATAATAATCTCTCTTTTCACCCAAAGTTATACCCCTTTGTCAAATTCCTTTGGACTCATTTCATGTTTTGTTTTACTCTCATTTTATCAGTTCTTTGATAATTTTGTACAGTGTATTTTAATAGTATTCATCACATTCCCCAAACTCCCTCCTAGATCCCCTCCCTCCATTCCTCCTCAACCATGTATCCTCTTTACATGGACACACGCAATATATATGTATATGCATGTATAATTACATATGTATAGTTATATAATTTCCTTCTTTTTCTTTCCTCTTACATCTTCCATGCACTCCTTCCCCATACTCTCAAATTCATGCCCTGTTTTTGTACACACACACACACACACACACACAAACACACACACACACACCACCTGTCGAGTCTATTCATTACTAGTGGTGGAGCCCCTGAGGTTTCTCACTTCCATGTTAGCATGACTACTGGTGGTGTTCAGGTTCTATTTAGGGAACCATATTGTATCATGGTTCATTCCCTGTCATTTCTAGGAGACAAGGTAATCACATCAGACTTCCTGGTCCTCTGGCATTTAGAATCATTCTGTTCCCTCCTCTGACACGTTTCTTGAGCCTTGGATGTTAGGAGCTGTGAGGTAGATGGATATAGGTATTCCTGATCTGTTGTTTTTTATATATTTTGACCAGTTGTGTTATGTTCCAACAGTCTCTATCTGCTTTAAAGAGGAACTTCTCTGATGAAGGGTGAGAACTATACTTAATCAATGAGTGTAAGGGCATATACTTGGAATGCAGTTATACTGATTTAGTAAAATGGCAGTAGTGAGTTTCTCCCTGTGATTCATGACCTCACTAACCCTAGGAAGATGGGTAAATTTCCAGTACTGATTTTCCTCCTGTTGAGCAAGCCTTAAGTCCAATTAGATAGCTGTTAGTTACTGTCAAGAAGATATGAGTACCACTGTTGTGCCTTAAAGGATATCTTGCCATGCCAATAATTATTGTGATTCATGGGCATCATCTGGGTAGGACTGTGAGTTGTTTCATTCCCTGGCAACTTGTATAATACCTTTGAGTACTATGAAACCTTGTCATCAGGTAGGATTTCACATGAAACCCAGCTGAGATCCTCTGAGTCCTGTGTCCAACGTACATGGTGTGTTCAGTAACAGAAAATTATATTCAACTTCTGGGAGGAACACAACTGTGTCAGCAACATTCTATATTGTTTTGGGAGTCTCTTGAACATCTCTCAGGGAGTTTTCATGCCCAGTACTGGTTTTGCTCCATGGTGTATGGAAACACCTATGGCACCTATAGGAGATCTGTACACAACATAAGACATGAATAGAGGAGGAGAAGCAGTTGGAAAAAGAGGCTGTATGCATGGGATGCATGGAATAGGATAAAATAGGATACAAGGAACAATTCTGGATCTTGTGGGTAAGGCGCCTCTTGGAGATAGAGTAATATTGTCAGTGCAAGTGGGAAATTTTTGGTAAATAAAGAAAATAATGTGATTCCTTATGACCTTTTCAAACATCTTTAGTTATACTTTCCACTACCGTTTTCTTTTGTATTGACTTCTCTCTCCTCTCTAGTTAAACTCCTCTCTATTTTTCCCATTTTTTCCTTTCATATCACTAGTATTTGCAGAAATAAGGTTAAATATTCTTACTGCACCTGCACATACAGGTATGTGGATATGAACAATAAAATACAGTATTGCCTTAAGTGTAACCCCTTGTTGTAGAGTAGTTTGTACCAAGATTGAAACATTCCATCCTGCATGGAAGCTTTTTAAGACAGAAGGTAAACAATTCAAAATAGCTTTCAGGAGCTGCCTGAAACTGACCAGATTCACTAGTTCCCTCCATGCTCCACTATGTTCATAGCAGCCCTATTTATAATAGCCAGAAGCTGAAAAGAACCCAGATGTCC
>BDUI01002659.1:92228-108031 GCA_002335545.1 Apodemus speciosus | reverse complement strand
GCTTAAGATTGTCCCATATTCCACAGTCAGAAAGCCAGTAAAATCAGAATCATTAAATATTCTTCTAATAGCTGTCTGGCAAAAATCAAAATCTGACTTGACACCTATTGCCCATCCATTCTTTCTCTGACTGCCAACTATCTCTGCTTTCTGGAAATCACTAACTCCATTCTCTGGGAAAAACGTGACYACGGCTATTCTTTCCTTATCGCTTTTATGAAGATGGCTAAACCCATTTAAGACMGCACTCCCAGTATCTCCTGAAGTCGCTACAAGTATCGCATAGTTGCAACCTGGTGGGATACAGTAGGCAAAAACATGAGGCATAAGCTGTAAAGACAAATCTTTAAAGGAGCCTGTTGGGCCATAGAACAACTCCAAGATGAAYTGATTGCCAGAAAGGTGCCTGACAGGGGCAACTTTGGAGCAGGCAAAGTTTTCCCCATAAGCAGTTTCGATCATTTCTCCTAATTTGGCAGCAGGTATGTCCACAGGGTGGATGCACCTTTCCAAAAGTACCTGTGCTCTTTCTATGTAGGTTGCTCCTATTAGGTTCTCCCACTCCCCGCGGCTTAGCTTTGGAAACTCCTTCTCAGGAACAAAGAGGCCACCATCAGAAGCCAATCCCTCGACCACAGCTTCACTGAAGTATTTTGGTGGAAAATTCTTGTCGTGGTCTTTAAGACAAACATGCCTTGTTGAAATGAATGTCTCTGAATCYGCGTCTTGGTATCTTCTAACCACATCAAGCACTTTGTCTGCAACCTCCTCGGCTGAAGCCCCACTCTCACAAAAGACTCGGGCATCGTACCACTTCTTATAGTACAGTCTTCCGTGCTTCAGCAAGTCTCTCACAGATGCTCCAGTGTTCTGGCCAACAATCCTATCAATTCTCACTGATTTCAGACGACTAATTATATCTGCTAGAGGCACATCCAGGTATACAACAATTCCATTTTTCTTCAGATGCCACATGCTAGCATCATGCATGGGATTGGACCCACTGAGGGAAATCACACTTCCAGACGCAGACAAGTTTAACACTGCTTTTCCTTCCTCTTCTAAAAATCGCTCATTACCAACATCCTGCAATTTTTCAGATGCACTCATATTCCAGGTTTTCTCAAGGACATCACCGTCCACATCGATGACACAGCAGCCTAATTTGTCACCTAATATTCTGCCAACTGTTGTCTTCCCAGAACCAGGAGGCCCCATCAGGACAATATTTTTGTCTCCAACAAAAGAGTGGGTGGAGTGCCATGACTTCCCTGATTCTGCACGTGCAAAGGCTCGTGGGAGCAGGAGCTGTGTGTGGCTCTGTACTTTAACCGGCGCACTAGAAAAACACTTCTGTGTTATCTGTTTCAGATGGTGACATCTGGTAAAGTTCAGCATTTCTCTTCACTTCTCTGACCAGGCCAACCTAGGGGTTGGCTTTAGYCCTTTTTAAGACATAAAAAAGGCATGTGGTTATTTCTTCAACAAACCGCTAGCATCCTGGTAGAACTGAATATATATATATATGTACTCAGTGCACAGATGTTCAAATTACTTCAAATTGATGGGACACTTAAAAAGTTTTATAAAAAATACTGTACACTCTTCTTAATAAAGTATTATAACCATGGTATACTAATTACACAATCAATGAGCCTCACCRTGCCATTTCCRCCCTGCTTTTATTACGTTCTGATTATTCTTTCCCCACTCCCTCCTACCCCCTCCTCTCCCGTCCCTCTTCTACTGTCACGTCTATTTAGTTCTTTGAGAAAAAACAGCATTGGTTAATATTTTTTCAAATTTCAAGACATCAATAAAATGAAATTCAAAATAGGTGTATGACTGAGTATTACAAAGCACAAATATTAACAGCAGAAATACTATTCAGAAAATACCTTATCAGAAAGTCTTTTAAAAAACACAGTAAGTCCTATTAATATCCCTTTCCTTGTTAAAATAAAAAAATACTGTAGAAAATGCTGGTTCACGATTTCTTGGCTTCTAACACAGAGTATGTGGATTTATACAAATCTCATTTGTAATTCATGAAAGCTGAACTGCAGTCTTAATATTAAATTTATCTCTATGACCATGTTAACTGACTATCATTATTTAYTAATTTCTCGTAAAATYCACAACAAAAATGATCRCACTTGCTCATTAGATACAATTTTCTASACTGAGCTGAAGTGTGCCCTCTCCTCTGTGCCTTTAACCTGTACACTGCTGAGGACAATGTTTACATATTTTCATATCGGATGCCTTTAAAAGGCCACAGTAGAATGGATAACATGCAAAAATTAATAAAGATTAATCAGAAAAGTCCTTACTTGTTTATGTTCCTACATCATCATTAGTGGTTGAACTTAAATTCAGAGAAATAGCCAAGAAACATATAAAGGTGCTCAATGGTGAAAGGAAACTTTTTTGRCATCTCAAGATCTACAATTTCCAAATTCGATCCAACTCCTGTCTTTGGAAATGTACTTTCTTAAAACAAAACATGCCAGGTATAAAGTATTGTGTTACAATAAAATTCAATTTAATAACTTGTAACATTTCTTACATTGGAGGATGCAGCTTTATAAGAGCAGAGTGTGGCTTTTTACATGCTCTCTAATAGAACCAGTACGCAACTAAACTATAGCAAAAATTAAATGGTATGTTTAATCATAAACATTTTCCAATAGTTTAATGCTTTTGATACTAYCTAAACTCTGTTTTACATTAAAATCTTTGGAGCATTTTTAAAAATCTAACTCTGAATTTTACTTACAAGTAAATTGATCTGTCAAGAGGAAAACTTCATTTCCTCATTTGGCTTTGTACTGTGCTACGCGCAACTCACTGACATGGAGACACAACACAACAGGAAGCACAGACGAAGAGTGTACTGAGTCCAAGGCAAAGTCGGTCTTTGCAAAACGTARGGTCTACAATGAAAAAGAATTTCAAGTTAATCATAACTTCATATGGTATCCTAAAAATTCATGCATAAATATTTCAAAATGGCACTTGAAATTTGTAAATGATAAGGGCAAATTTTCATGTTTCCAAAATCTATTATTGAATATTTAAAATACTGGGCTTTTATCTTGCAAAATTTATCATATAAATGCATTTTAGTAACAGTACTGAAGTTATTTTTATCATCAAGCAATAAAACATGACCAGGACTGGAGAGATGGCTCAGAAATTAGAGCACTAGCCCCTGCAGAGAACCAGGATTTGACTTAGTGCCCACACGGTGGCTCAGAACCATTTACAAACTCTAGTTTCAGGGAATCTGACACCTCTTCTAACCTCTATGGGAACCAGACAGGCACATGATATGCATATATACATGTGACCAAAACACTTAAATAAAATGACAACATAACCAAATAGAAGCAATTGCAATATCTTTCACTATGACATCTGACTTTAACTATTTAACTGTAGATTTAATGCTGAGGGCAGATCGGTGGACTAAAGGCTATGAAATGAGTACCTAAACTGTTCTTTCAGATTTTCCTGTTCATCTAAATCACTCTGAAAACCCTGTAAGCCCCTGCTACCCACACACAGGTCTTAGCTACTGAAATGGGTCTCTGACAAATTCAAAGTGTATATTCTGGAAAGTGTCACAGAAATATTAATGCTAATAATTCCCAGTCAATGATAAATATCAAAGTATCTACAGACAGAAGCAAATTATCCAGGGACAAGACCAAGCATAGCATGTATAAATTTTAGAGAAAACCATGGTGCTTACCCCAACTTACAAACAATCTTGCCATGCAGTCTGATACACTCTCTGAAGCAACGCAAAGCCTAGAGAAAAAATTTAACCTAAATCACTCAACGATTCTCAAAATTGTATTTTGGTAGTGTGTGTTAGCACTACCTACTTTTAAGGACACCTCAAAACTACATAATCCTCTGTTTATGCATATGTACAGGAACACTCTTAGGTACACACATGCATGAAACAACTCAAGATGTACGCGCATGAGCACACACACACACACACACACACACACACACACACATACACACACACCATATATATGGTGTATTACCTGAGTAGCTGGTTTATTCCTATTGTCTTCATAGACAATGAATATTTTATGTTTGATTCAGCTTTTTACATGGGTTGCTTAATATCCATTCCATGAAGAGCAGACCGTGGAAAAGCAAACACTACATACATTAACTTTCCTTACTTTTGCCAGTCTTCCTTGGGCTCAACACCCCACGTTCTTATCTTAAATGCTACCACATTTCCTCTTTTTAAACAACATTGGCAGAGCAAAGTAAAAACAGGACTATTGTGGAATTCAGCTTATAAATTCTGCATACATATCATTTCAGAGTAAATGGCCTCATTAGACTAGCAAAAGGCAGGCAAGTGCTATGACAAGTAGCAAATAAAAGAGCATCCTTTCTAATTCTGTTTCAAACTATATACTAACTTTTGTTTTGTAATATTCAGCCATAAAAATAACTTTTGGAGCCTCTCTGCCCAAGTCTTAGGTGAGCTAATTAAAAGACAAAAGAAGATGGACTAATTCTCCACTGCTGACCGTTTACCTGTAATCTGAGTCTTCACTACGGTTGCTTCTCGTTCACGTGGTTAGGATCTATAACTCTCACACCACCCCTGAACTGGTGAGCATGGCCATTATGAATTGGGTTGGGTTCCCATGAGCCTTTAGTCACAATGCTTTTTCCAATGAGTGAATATATTAACATACACACACACACACACACACACACACACACACACACACACACACATTGCTCATTAATTAATATGAAGGAAGCCAGCAGCACTCTTAACTCATACCCGAATGAAGCTCATCTTAACATACCTGCTTTCTCTGTAAAACACACCAGTCTCTTCATACTTTGACCTACTACAGAGCACCTGAGTATTCAGTATAGGAATCACTTTAAGTGGCCATTGAAACTGTAAGAATGCAAAACATGTGGCATGTTTTTGCAGAATATCAAAAGGATATACTTTACTGAAACCCCAAACAAGACGGAACACAGCTTGTCTCACTTCAGCTGGGAACATGACATACCACACTTCAAACTTTTCCACTGCCATGCCTATGCCCATAAATGACTAATAATGTGTGGCCAAGTTCTTGAAGAATTATGAATAAACTTAAACAAATGAAACATTGACAGATAGAATCTATGAATAATATCGGTTAACTTTATGTCGTTTCCCTTAATTGACGGCTGCGTTCCTTTATCCCTTTTCACATATCAATTGTTTCTAATTAGAACATGCCTTGGGGTGTCAATCTGGTTCTGACCACTGGCCTCGAATACCTTAATCCTTGTGTTCTATCCCGAGGTCAGGAAGGTATATATATACCTTGGCTGATGCTATCAAGTTGGTTAATACTGTTGCATTCTATGAATTCACAATTCAAAGGTTAACATGCACAGGCGCACATACCCAACAAAAAAGGTTTTCTCTTTACATGTTCAGTAAAAAGAAGCCGAGAGATCTTTTTTTTTTTTTTTCAAAAGCAAAAGCTGGTGCTCCCTATCCACCCAAAAATCTATATGGACTGTTTTTAAAGAAACCCAATCTGCTGTGAAATAAGGAATCACCCCACCCCCCAAAAGATTATTCTATAAATTCTATCAAACCGAAAAACAGGAAACTAAATTGCTTCTTTATTATTATCGAATATTTAGCAAAAGCTTCCAATCACGATTTTCATTGAGTGAAGCCTTCCAAGTGCGAACTGAAAAGTTCACTAAGCCACCAGGCCATTTAACCCATCCACCAGGCAGTGAGAATTGCAGAACTGTCGCACTTGACTTCCCTGGCTGGGCAGCTGCCAAGTGGAGCGTGCAGTCACAAGTGCATACGCATGAACGGAAGATCAAACAGCTCAAAACGAAATAAAAGCACTACTCGGAGAGGGGGGGAAAAAAAACGTCAAAAAGTGGTCCAGGGCTGAAACCTGGGCAAAATACCAGGCCCACTTCCAAAGGCTGGTCCTCCAGGCACAGGCTAGCGCTCGCGCACGCGCCGTGGAGTCAGCGGAGCGCAGGGCGCGCCGCGGGGTTCGGTGCGACAGGTGGATGGCGAAGCGGGGCCTGATGGGGCGCGACGGAAAGAGGGATGCTATGGCAACAACCCTCGCTGCCCTTCCATTCCTCCTCCATTAACTCACCAAGAAAACCACCCAGAGAAGAGTAGGGAGAGAAAGGGGACAGAGATGCGACTTCGGCACCTCCTGGCAGCCTCAGCCGGCAAGCCCGCCCCAGAGCTGCTGCTTCTGCGCCTGCGCCGATTGCGCGCCGCGCCACTAGGTCAGCCACGTAACCCAGACGCCCCGCCCATTACCCCGCGGCTCCTCCCCTTTCCCGTCGGTCGCTCCACCCCCGCAGGGGCGCGGCCTGCTTGTAGGAAACTATTGTGTGACGCCTGCGCGTCTGCTCGTGCTCCCCGTTGTAGAATTTTTCTTTCCAGATGTACCGAGGAAAAAAAGCAAAAAGTTTGGGTACGGGGGGAGGCACTATTTTCTTGTCATCTTTTCCAAAGACGGAGGAACCTCTTTATCCTACGATTTTCTCAGCAGGACAAAAGGTTACAAAAAGGGAAGCAGAAAAAGCCAGTTTGCCCTGGGCCCGTCTCCTAGCAACTGTTTCCTTAGCAACCACGCGGTCAACAACGCTAAGCAGTCCCAAAAGGAGCAGAATTATTTTCTTCCTGAAAAGGGACTGCTACAAAAGGGTCAAAGGGAAATTACACGAAAGAGAGATTTTAGTTCCTTCATGAGAAAGTAAGAAAAGGGAAAGACGGCGAGAGTAGAGACAGTGGGAAACTGAGCCAAAAGCAGAGTACTTGGCTAAGGAATTCCTTGGTGGCCATGGACCCATCCTGCGCTTCTGAGAGTATTTATAACCTCATACCCAGTGACTTGAAGGAGCCGCCCCAGCAACCTAGGTATGTGGGTAAGCAAAAGCGATGACTCCAGCCCAGAGGAAGACTGCTGACCTCTTTTAAGGATTTACCGGGCTTCATATTGTAGGACTTTTAAATTTAATCTTGGGTGGCAACTTCTTAGGACCAGGTGGACAAATCTAAATAGCGTTTCATATTTCACAGAAAAAAAGGTGAGCTAGTGTTGTCAGACGTCCATTTTATGATCATAGTCCCCCACTAATATGCAATTATTAATTCGGTTTTAGACGGTGTGTATAGTGTGAAATTCCATGTCGTTGAAAAGAGAAAAAAAACTGTTTTATCAGTCCATTTTAGGGAATCTGATGTTTAATTTAGGAACTCAAAGTTGTATTTGACTTCTGTACTCTTTTGCCTCCCGTAATTTGTGTCTAAGTTGAATTCTCATTTGTTTCTAGGTCTCGGCATTTCAGTTGGTTAGATAAAGATGATGTACTACAGAGTATGTCTAGGATGTTTTCAGATCTTGTGGTTTAATGGAGGGGATAGGGTTCAATGGACAGAGATTCTAAAATATATAATGGAASGAAATTTTTATGCGTTTGTTATGCCTATGAAAATCTCCAACTCTGAAAAAGGAAACTACAAAATAAATGTCCCAGATGCTCGGCCATATAGCTATTTTGTAAACTCTCTTGAGCTCTGAGAGAAGAGGGAAGTCCCAGGCCGCCTAGGAGTTGGTGATTTCTGCAATTTACCTTCGGCTTTTGACATATGAAAATCACAGCCACTAAAAAAGGACAAGCACTCAGGTGCACATGCCTACCGCAACACCCAGGATGCTGAGGGGAGAATCTGAGTTCAAGGCTAGCATGGGCTACAAAGACAGACCCTGTCTCTAAAACCAAACAACCAAGAAAAAAAAATCCTCGGAGCTAAAAAATCAAGATTCACAAGTTATTATTGCGGAGGTGTGCAATCAATTTGCACTTGTTTTCTGATTTGAAAATAAGCGAAGTAGACATTCTGAGGTTCCCTCCAAATGTAATGGCCATTTTTTTATGCCTTGGAGTGATAACAGCAAAGTGTAGCTCCTTCCGTTTTAACCCTAAGTGAACATATATCTTATATCAGAGCAATCATGATATTATTGTACTTCCATTGCTTCTCAGCTGGGCATCTTTGGGGAGGAACACGAATGCTACCACAGGTGTAGAGTTTGCAATGCTCACATTACTTGTGTCTGAATCAACTTTTGCTCCAAAATTCCTATGTACTGTCAAAGATAAACTTCCTCCTCTCTGTAGCACACTGAAAGAAACTGCCTTCTATGGAAATCTGAGTTTGGATGTTAAGATATTCTATTAGTTCATCATTTTGTTAAGTGGTAAAGAGCTTTAATGCTTTAAATTAGTTAGTTAGTGTTAGTTAGTTTGCTTTAAAAGGGATTCATTTGGCCCCTGTTCTGTGTCTAACCGTGCCCTAGTATTCTTCTACATGCTAGAGTGACAGCATAAATTCCTTGGTTTGTTCCTAAGAAATAATTACAAAGAGGACTTAGGATAAGAAGGAATAAAGGGGGTGCCCTAAATGACCTTGTTATGATTTTGACAAGAGGCCGCACATGCAAGCTACTGATTTGTTGTTGTTTTAAAGCGTGATAAAACATGAAGAACGTGTTTCTTCATCACACTATTACAAGCTTTCTTCTCTCAGTCTTCTCACTAAGATGCCCAAGAACAAGAAATTATTTAAATGTACAAGTCCCTCTGGCATCATTGAATTATAATCCGAGTTCCTGGGCAGGTTGCGCACCCCGGAAGCGTTGGCAGAGATTGGTCCCTAACTGATCCGAACCATGATGGACCACACCTCACAGTACACAGTCCTCTCGTCCAACAGAAATAGAAACGTTAAAATGTTGATTAACCGCAAAGAAATATATTATTTAAAACCCTAATGGAAGTTTCAAATAAATCAGTTTTTGCTTTCTGCCGTATAAATGAAGAGAAGGACATAATATTCAAGCAGAGTTTTGACAGCAAGAAAAATTGCAGCTGACATGTTTCGTCCACGTCATTGCCTCTCACCCACACTTCCGTAGATAACATACAGTCAGAAGTATTGGCACGCCTCGCTGGCATTCTGCATACAAACCACTGGGGAGAGGAAATGTGCCAACACTACCAGTTAAAATTAGCTGCCAAGGAAATCTGTAGATAAGTCAACCTGTTCAGTACATTATTCCATTATAGAACAAGGTTTACCATTCTATGCACACAACCCTGTAAAACATATTGTGATAAGAGAAGTCAGTTTAAGATGTTAGGAACTTAGGTCAGTCTGGTAGATTCACCAAAATTCAAACATATAGGGCGTAAGACTGCATTTTTATTTTACCTAGGTCTCTGGAAAAAGCGTTAAATTGATTTAGTTTAAAACATTAACCCAATATACATGTCAACAGATACAGTGGTGACTGATACTCCCCACAGAGTCATGTCCAACTTATTAGTAGGTCTGGCATTCAGGGCACTGTACTGTCTTTTTCACCATCCCTATTCATTACCATAGGAATTCTTTTTTTTTTTTTTTTTTTGAAACAAAGACCTGAAGTACTTTTTTTTTTTAAGATTTATTTATTATATCTAAATATACTGTAGCTGTTTTCAGACACACCAGAAGAGGGCATAAGATCTCATTACAGATGGTTGTAAGCCACCATGTAGTTGCTGAGATTTGAACTCAGGACCTTTGGAAGAGTAATCAGTGTTCTTAACCGCTGAGCCMTCTCTCCAGCCCACCATCAAAGGAATTCTTATCAGATAATTAGCATTATTTTAGTTGAGGCAGATAAGAAGGACAAGAGCTGAGACTGACAGCAGTCTGACTACAAAGTCCAATGCGGCATCCGCTTGCAGACTGCCCAAATAACAGGAAGAAAGTAGAGGTGTGCCTTGGCTTCAGTAGAGCATTCACCTTTGGTTCCAGATAATTTATTATGTATCCCATACTATGTAATATTCACGCACTGTTTTCTTCTCGTGCAATAAGATATGTTGTGATGAGAATCATAGAAAAATAGTGACAGAAAAGTAAGATGTCATTACAAATGGCATAGAACGTGACTGTGTGCTCAGAAGTCTTGAACCTGTCTCACTCAGATTTGACTTAGAGCTACTAGAAGGTAGTCAGTGATGCACAAAGGAAGAACTGTCCCAGCCGCAGCGCCATGGGCAAAAGGTAAGTCGCAGCTGAGCAGAAGTGTGACGCTCTCTACAGGGAGCCTTGAATACCTTCCCTTGGTTCTTGGAGAGAGGACACAGGGTGGGATGAGAACCAGGGTCAGGAGCGTCTCACACGGCACACGCCATGTTTTGTTGCCCTGATATTGCCAGCATAGCCTCATGAAAGCAGTTTGAAAGGAAGTGTTGCTCTCCAATGTAATTGGACATATTTTTCTGGTATCTAGGCCAACACTGTGCATTAAAAATGAAATACAATAAAAGTTTTCTAATAGTCATTTTTAAAAAGAAAAAAAGACAAAAGCAAAATTAACCTTCACGGTGTATTTTTTTTAGCCTGATGTATCTATACATCATTTCAATATGTGGCACTAGCCCCAATGTCCACAAGCAGAAATCTAGATGATTATATTGACAGCATTGAAATTTACCTTATTTTTCTCAATAACTTAAGACCATAATTACACTCAATGACATATACCTGCATTACTAGCTATAAATTAAGTACAGGGCATAACGGTGACAACTAACCACTCTGGGAGTGGAATTTCATCTAATTTTGAAAACTTAATTACTCTATATAGTCAATAGGATGAATTGAAAAATAATCTTTTCAATGTCTGTGAGTGCACACTTTAACTTATGCAGTATTTAATTAAATGTAAAATTCTCAAGACATAATTTGGAGGACTTTCTAAGACAGTTCAAGCTCGAGAGGCAATATTAATCTAAAATTGATCAGATTAATGAGTACACACACACACACACACACACACACACACACACTGGGTCTAATCAGACCTCTCATTCTCATTCATTACAAGGAAAATCTGAGGTCATTTCAAATTTTCAGCACATTAAAGCAATATGTGTCCTTTTAATACATTATGAAATAGATTATAATGCTGTGCTCATTGGCAATAAAATAGTTATAGTATGTTAATTGAAGATGACAATTTTAGTTCCAAAATAAGTTATCACTATCCCAGTTTAAAATAAGTAGAAAACAGATCCAGTTACCTGATAAAATTACATTCCATAGGGCTAGAGAGTTGCCTCAGCGGTTAAGACCACTGGCTTCTCTTTTGTTGGAGGTCCTGAGTTCAATTCCCAGTAACCACATGGTGGCTCACAACCATCTGTAATGGGATCCAATGCCCTTTTCCGGTGTGTCTGAAAACAGCAACAGTATGCTCATATACATAAAATAAATAAATAAATTTTTAAAAAAATATATATACCTGTCACATCTTTATAATGAAGCTGCACAATTTCAATAATGCAATGGAATGTAGCTATTTAAAAGAATAAGCTTCTATACACTGACATGAAAAAGTACCACATTCTATTATACTTAAGAAAAATGCACATATACGTGTACACCTATCTGTGTAACAAGTAATGTAAAAGAGACCATGAATTTGCAAAAGGGCAAGAGGGGTATATGGGATGGTTAGGAAGTAGAGAAGGGCGAAATGATGTAAATATAAAACCCCCAAAATGAAAGAAGTAATTAATTATGGATATAAGCAAAGTTAACCATACACTAAGAGAATGAAAAGAATAAAAAAGAAAGAAGACAGCACCAATTAGAGTTGCAGTTCATATAGACAAACGCACTGAGTTTATACAGGAAAACTGATTGGGAAAATAAAGGGAAGGGGACTGAGTTCATTATTCATTTGTAACTGATTTGGAACAAAAATTGTTACTTATCGACTAAAATATCTAAGTTTTGTCTAACCAATGAGCATGTTTTCAATTCATACACCCACAAAAAGTATTGAATCGCAAATTTCCAAACTAAAAAAAAGGAAGCTATAAACACATCCTATTCCACTTCAAAGGACGCCACACCTTCTCTGCCAACTTCGCAGAAGCTTTAAGGCGCAGGCTTGGCTTGAAGATCACTTCCGAAAGTTGTCTATGACTCATTCATTTCCATAATGTTCCCAGCTCCTGAGTTCGTGGTTGAGGGAAGGCCCTAAAGCATAGAAACAGTTTGTTGTTTACATACACGTCTGTGTGTCCGCTTAAGCAGACAATACAAGCTGCTAGAGGCAGGGTCACTGGGTGGAGGGGGGGGGGTGTGAGCTGACAAGTATGAGATTGTCAAAAATTAAAAACCCAAATTAGGAACAGATCAGGAAGAAAACAGATTATCCCAAATTCTATGTCCCTAAGATAGGTATATTTTGATGCATTTCCTTCCAACAATATTAGTACAAACATTTTGATATATCTATATTTGAGTGGATATTATACATAGAATTTTATTAACATCAGCATCAGGTTCTGAGGATTTTCTAAAGCTATTGAGTGTTCTGCAAAAAGAAATCTATTTTTAAATACTATTCTTTTACAGAGATCTCTGATTTTTTTTTTTAGATTTTATTTATTTATTTATTTTTAATTTATGTGAGTGCACTGCAACTGTCTTCAGACACACTAGCAGAGTTCAGGATCCCATTACAGATGTTTGCTAGCCACCATGTGATTGCTGGGAACTGAACGCAGGACCTCTGGAAGAGCAGTCGGTGCTCTTCGCTGCTGAGTCATCCCTCCAGCCCTTTTAAATACTTTATTTAAAAAAAAAAAAAAAAGATAGCCAAACGAACGTATTCTTCCAAGCAAGGATGGGATTTATTCTCTCATCAGAAACAGTCAGGACACCAGGAAAAAACACATGGAACAAAGGTTTTCAAACACCGGACAGGGGACAGCACAGAGCAGTCAGTCCTTCCTGCGCAAGGGGAAAGGAGAGAGGACAGTGGCCCTAACAGACACTCTAGGGACAACATCCTGGCCAAAGTCCAGAGAAAGGAGACAAAGGCCTTGATTATCCAAGAATTAAGAAGAGTTAGGAGCTGGAAAGACAAAGCAGCTAGCATTCACAGAACGGTGCACCAGAGAGGAGAGAAGTGTCCAGAGAGGGACAAAAACCTCCGTGAGATCGCCTGGAGCTCCTTGTCTGACAGTGCATATATGTGATGAAATGTAATACCACAAAATGACCTCAGAAAGAAGAGTGCTGTAAAGTTCATCCGCTCACTGGCCAGAGGGGTGCAGTCTCCTCAGACACAGAACACATTACCTCAGAAGCGGGGTAGAGTAGAAGACAAAGCTCTAGACTTTGACTAGACTGAAGGCTTCAGATCTAACCTTAAAATGACCAGTTTTTTGGATTATGATAACTGCATTCTAGAATCAAACTAAAGAAATGTTAAAAACAATTTTTAAAAAGTAAAAAGGAAKTAACACTATAAAATTCACAATACTTGGTATCCAATAAAAAATGTACAGRCAAGTCAGGTATGGTAGTGGATACCTTTAATCTCCATACTTGAGAAGCAGAAGCAGGGAGAGAGTTGTGAGTTCAAGGCCAGCCTGGGCTACAAAGGAAGTTCCAGGACAGACAGGGCTAAGCAGAGAAACCCTGTCTCAAAAATCAAAACAAAACAATAGAAATGAACAGATATGTAAAGAACCAGGAAATATGTTATACCCTAAAGAAAGGTAGCCAATCTAAATAACTAGGAATGGCACAAATGAGAAAATGTTAGTCATTGGCATTTAAAACAGCCATTTTAAATATCACATTCAAAGAGGTAGAAAGATGGAAGACTAAGATATGGAAAGAAATGAAAGGGGAAAGAAGATACAAGTCTCTATCTTCTAGATGCAAAGATGACCATGTCTGAAATGAAAACAGCACACAGGGTGGGGTCAGCAACAGGGAAGCCACTCATAAGGAAATGGAAATCTGAAGACACAGTAACAAGTGGGAATCTGAAGACACAGTAACAAACAGGAATCTGAAGATACAGTAACCAACAGGAATCTGAAGACACAGTAACCAACAGGAATCTGAAGACACAGTAACAAACAGGAATCTGAAGACACAGTAACAAATAGCAATCTGAAGACATAGTAACCAGTAACCAAAAGGAATCTGAAGACACAGTAACAAACAGGAATCTGAAGACACAGTAACAAGTAGACACAGTAGCAACAACACAAAATGAAACATGGAGAATAAAGACCAGTAAAGAGAATACAGCATTGGCAAGCTAAGGACATAAATGAGGGGTGGTGGTGCATACCTTTCTTTAATCCTCAGGAGTCATTCTCTCTGTCTCTCTGCCTGTGGTCCCAGGGATCAAAAACAGGTCCCTAGGCTTCCTGACAAACTCAACCTGCTGAGTCATCTTTTCAACCCACAAATATAGCCCAAAAACCACATTAAAGTTAAGTGTCACAAACAAGATAAAAGTGATTAGTACTTGGCTAAAATTTCTATGCAGTCTCTGAGAAAATCCATCTAAAAATAATGATATCAACTACAAAATTAGGTTGATTCGGTGATCTGACTAGCACACTACCCCCTTCCTTACCACTCCATGTGTCCCTCCTAAAGCTTGTGCTAGATAAAAGAGGATGACCTTTCCCTGAGACAAAGAGGACTATTCTTCAGTCAACAGTCTAGGGGGCTGGAGAGATGGCTCAGCAGTTAAGAGCACTGACTGTTCTTCTGAAGGTCCTAAGTTCAAATCCCAGCAACCACATGGTGGCTCACAACCATTCGTAAAGAGATCTGACTCCCTCTTCTGGTGGGTGTCTGTCTAAAGACAGCTACAGTGTACTTACATATAGTAATAAATAGCAAGTGGGCTGACCAGAGCGAGCAGAGGTCCTGAATTCAAAATTCCCAGCAACCATGGTTCACATCCATCAGTACAGCTATAGTGTACTCAAACACAATAAATAAATAAATAAATAAATAAATAAATAAATAAATAAATAAATAAATCTTTTTTAAAAGGGGGGAGAGGCTGGAGAGATGGCTCAGCAGTTAAGAGCACTGACTGCTCTTCCAGAGGTCTTGAGTTCAATTCCCACCAACCACATGGTGGCTCACATCCATCTGCAATGGGATTTTTTAATTAATTAAAAAAAAAAAAAGAGTCTAGCTGTACTCCGTTCAGGCTCCAACCTCTAGTATGCACAGAAGTGTCAGTGTTTATTTTAAGGATTGAAGTCATACATCTGTATTCTCCCACTACAGTGGAAATAAATTAGAAATCAGTTAAAAATAATTGGGAACTCTGAAACTATGAAAACTGAGCAAACATAAGCAAACTTCTAAATGAAGGCAATATAAACTGTATTTAAGGTCATATGAAAATGAAAGATATACTAACTTCCCCACCACACCCCTGGGAAACTGTTACTCTATGTAGCCCTGGCTGTCCACTCACTTTGTAGAGCAGACTGGCCTCGAACTCACAGATCTGCCTGCCTTGTCTCACAAGTGCTGGGATTAAGGGCGTGTGCACCAAGCCTGAGAAAGATCTTCCTTCATAACATTTGGGAAGCAGCCAAGGTAGTGCTTTGAGGATAATCTAAGGTTCTAAACACTGAGAAGTCCCCAAAAGTTTAAAACCAAATATATTTAGTTAAAATTATACCTCAAAAAATTTTTTTAAAAAAGCAAATCACACCTTAAGAAAAGGGAAAAAATACTAAAGAACAGTGAGAAAAATGTTGAAATAAAGCAAGAAGTCACCATCAGAGAAAAACAGTGAAATGTGTGTTCATTGAGAGGATGATTAAACTGTCAGCAAGACTAACTGGCT
>BDUI01002658.1:107527-121676 GCA_002335545.1 Apodemus speciosus | reverse complement strand
AGGTGCCAGGCCCCTGTGGGACTGCTGGCCTTGCGATGCTAACAGTGGCCCATGGGGAGTCARCCCTGCCATGCCTGTATCTGCGACACCATCTGCATCACCTCAGTACCAGTGCATAGAAGTGAGGCACTGAGCTGAGGCTAGAGGGCTACGCCCTAGCCAGGGCGGCCTCCTGGCCAGAAGCTGTCCTGCCTGCTTCCACTCTCCCCTCCGTGGTCAGACACTGGTCGATCCCAGACCCCTGTCTGTTTCTGGCTGAAAATGCATGTCTACACAAAAATTGAGAAGGATCATACCAGAAAGTTAGTTGTAGGTTCTCTGAGCTGGGTGGTTTTCCCCTACTGCCTCACACATTTGTTCTAGGACTAAGAGATAATAAAACCTAAAACCTGTCTTTAAAAAAAAAAGTTTTAATATTTTAAGGAAGTTTCTTGCAAGATAAAGAGAATCTTAAAAACAAAAGTCTTCAAGTGGAGCATGAGAACCTGTCAGTGTGAACAGTCAGAGGGTGAGGGTTGGGGTTGGGATTGGGGGGGCGGCTGGGTACCAGGAAGGAAGGGAGCTCCACCTCGTCAATGAGGGGAAGTCAAGCCACAAACAGCACAGGTAAGAAGACCTTCCTCCCACGAGATCCTGCGGGGTATGGCCCAGTCACCCCCACCTGCTTCTGGCAGGCACTGACAAATACAGCAAGGGCTCGCTAGCTTCTCACTCTAAGTACATCAGCACTGGGCCAGTCAGCCACAGCAAGTATCCAAGGCAGGCTAATCTTCACAACTCACACATTTTTAAATTAGGCATCTTTAGAAGATGATGGCTTAGGGACTAGGTGTCAGAGCATAAAAATGTCTCGAGTGGGAGTAGGGACGGAGCACACCCGGCAAACACAATGTAGGCAATCAGATATTGGTGAGTTAAGGGCCAGCCAGGGCTGTACAGCCTCCAGGTCCAGGGCACACTCAGGCTCCCACCAGTAACCAGCTAAAGCAATTCACTGTCAGTGACCTTCCAAGGGTCACAAGTATGTTCCCATGAGGACATCCTAGGGTGTCCCCAAACCCTTCAGTAGCCTGTGCAGGGAAAGGCAGGTTGGACCATGGAGAGGATGCTGGGGCCCAAGAAGAAAAGAGTTGACTTCAAGAAACAGCTGTTCCTCTTGCCAATGCCTAAGGTCCAGACAGTGGCCCGAGAAGGAAAGACCTTGTACCACAGGCTCCTTTCCTCTCCCTTCGCATGAAAAAGCTCTGGGCAGTGTCCCCACAGGCTGCTCACTGACTGCAGGATCATATGACTGTMAGTTATGTAAGGATACACAAAGTTACACACAACGCTGGCACTTCCYAACCGGCTAAGAGCAGGCCCCTGCCTGGTGGCTGCCTCAGTGGACTAGCCAGGAGTCAGCTCTGGAAGAGGGAAAAGGCGCCGTGGCCCCACGTGGTAAATGGAAGCAGCGTGGTGACTGGCTTTTCCAAGCCAGAACCTACCAGGACCAGGTGTACAGACAGACGGAAACCCTCACATAAGCCACAAGCCACACAAACAGCAGCAGGTACATGCAGCCCCAACCATCTCTAGCTCAGGTTAGGTTACTAAGAGACACCATTAGGCTATCTCTAAGGACAAGGCTACAGGGGCTGAGAAGGATGAGGAGCTGGAGAGTCAGAGACCCCACGGGGGGCCTATGCTATGTCTGCAGGGGGGCACTCCTCAGGACTGGCACATTTTCATGCAGGGCCCTCGGGGGCTGACTCTCCACACTCAGAGCCTCCACACGCATGCCTCTTTCGCACCGCAGTCCTGAGCGTACCTGCTACTAGCTTTTTAATCTCAGCTGTCCATCCATTGGGAGGCACATGGAAGAGAGGCACAGTAAGAAACCGCGAAAAGTCTCTTCTTCAGAAAGAGAAAACAATCAAAGAATCGAACATGTTTAGGTGACAGATACAGAAACTGGACCCAACAAATATAGTCAGACTAAAACCAGAGACAGAAATAACAAGTGTGCAAAGTCTCCCAAGCAAGTTGTGAGCTCCAACCAAGCAGAAGAAACCTCTGGGTGCGACCTTCCGGTCTGACTGTCAGCCAGGAGCTCCCACATCAGTGGCAGTGACTGAGCAGCTGCTCAGGTCCGGCCTTCAGGGCTGAGTGAGAAGCAAAGCCGGCACCTTTTCAAACCCACTGCTGGGTGTGAACACCCACAACGAGACGGCCACTGCCAATACTGGGGGTCTGACCTGGAGACCATGTGGCCAAGGTCAGACCAGCTGAGGGTTCGCCGAAAACAACTGGACAGGTGGTCACTAGAGGGCTCCCGGGCGGACGACCACTGCCTCCCCTGCACAAGAAACCTCACAGGGATACCATAAAGTCAGAATGGACATGAAACCTCAGAGGCGTGGCAAGCTTCAAGTACCAGGGCAGGCCTTTAGTGTGGGTGTGACAAGGACACGGGGCATGCTGCTGACCACCAATGCCACCCCAGCCCCACTAGCTCACAGCTCCACCTCAGGCACAGCCTTCAAATGAGTCTTCRCACCTGCGTACTAAGGCCTCCCTCCTAGCCTTTAATCATGAGTGGAGAAAATATTAACGACCTGCTTAAAGATGGAATCAGAATAGTAGTTAAAAGCCATGTGACTATGTGACACCTTTTTTAAGGGCAAAAAAGGGGCGATAAAAGCAATCCAGAGAGGTGCCAGAGGAYAGCTACTGGTGGGAAACCATAGCACAAGAACCATGCCACAAGAATGGYGGAGGCAGGAGGGACTGGGCGCGCCCACCCACGATCCCGGGACCCCGCCCACAGGGCTGGGCCAGCCTCACCTTCTAGCTTGCTCCCAGCCTGCTCCGCAGCTGGCAGCTCGGCCTCCTTCTCCCTCTGCTCRGCAGCCTCTGGCCTTTGCGCAAGGAGGCCCGCCTTCCCACCTGCACATGGGGAGACTCAGCTGGTTTGTCGGAAAGTCAAAGTTGGGTGTGGGGTGAGGGGCTGGCAGATGTTTCCTAAAATGATTCTACAGCTAGCCACCCCCCCCCCCGTTTATATTCAACCTGATGATTACCAGGGAAGTAATAAAAAAATATTTAACAATCTCAGGCTGATGGCAGCGAGCCAATGTTAACCACCTTCGCCAATTAGAATGCAAGCGCCATCCAAAGCAGCCCTTAGACGGGCACTTAACAATGTGTTACCTGTCAAGCGTCCCTGCACTGTCCCCCGTGTGTACCACGAGAACAGTCTGGCACCTGACATTTAGTGGTCTGGCAACGACTGTGTGACACATTACAGAGGCTGTCAAGCTCCGGGCTCTTCTTCCCTCCAGCAGCTGCTGAAGGGGCTGTGACATTCACATGCTAATCATGTGAGTGAGAGCTGGGGACCTAACGCAGGACTACCCCATTTCTGCTGCACCCACGGAGGCTTCCTTCCCTGGGATGGCTCCAGGAGCTGACACTCACCAGCATTGCTCTCCACAGCGCTCTCCACGGGCCTCCTCGGAGCCCCTCCGGCCTCCTGTGCAGGCCCCTTGTCTTCCCCTGCTCCCACAGCGTCCAGCTCCACAGAGACCCTGGCCTGGGGAACTGGGTGCAGACCCCTGTGTCCTGGCCTGGGATCTTCCTTCCTGGGCTGGACAGGTGGCTGAGCATTTGCTTCTGGAACCTTCTGAGGCTGTGCAGTCTCCCCCGCTGCCAGGACTTGCTCGGGGCTCTTTCCTTCCTCTCCCCTCTCAGGTTCCCGCTTCTCCTTCTCTGACTCAGGCAGAGGCGGTGCCCCCTGCCCTCTGCCTGCAGGGGCTCCTTCTTCCGGGAGTCTGGGAGGTGACTTTTTCTCCTCGGCCCCTTCTTGGTCTTGGCCTTCGTCCACCAGCACTTTGTCATGAGGAACAGGCGGCTCATGGCGATGGGCCTCACCCACAGGGACGGCGATACCTGGAAGGACACAAGGACAGGTCAGGGACATGAGGCTGAAGAGAGGCCCCTCGTCCCCTTCCTAGGGAATCTCAACTGTCCTGGCTCTCAAGTGTGACATGGCCATGACCTCATGTCCCTCTACAGCTATCTGAGGACTGCCAGGTCCTAAGACAGCAAGGTCACAAGAGCAACAGATGTAGCAGCTGCCTTGGCCAAGGGGAAGGCAGAGCACAAGCCTCTGCTGAGGAGCCATGCGAGCCCCTCACACGGCTGCTTCAGCCTTCCTCGACCRTCAGCACTTACCCTGACCGGGGCGATCTAGCTGTGCTGCTTCCTGCTTCTCCTTGGGAGCTCCCCCTCCAGGCACATCCACTGGACCCTTAATCTGGGCCTGCTCCAGCACCTCTTTGTCCTCTGCTGGCTTTGGCTTCTCTTGGCTATCTGCAGCAACGGCCACAACAGGGTCCTGGACTGCAAGCACAGCACAGTGAGCCCCAGAAACCAGTGCAGGCTGGGCTGCCTTCCTGAGATCAGCACCATATGTCGACGCCAGATGGCAGAGTGGAGGCAGGCTTCCTCCTGTTTAATCGTGATTATCGGCTAAGCGGCACAGAATCCTTCCTTCCCATTTATAATAAAAAAGTCATAATTCAATGTACACATGTAGACAGATGACATGCTATGTAATACTCAACCACAACCACCAGGTGGCAGTGTTAGCACACGGCCAGGCAATGTCCCTAGGGTCTCCTAGCAGGAACCAACTGCTTGCCCTAAGGCCTAACTGAAAGGTCTTTAAGGACAGGGTTGGGTGGGCCTGTCATCCTCTTGCTGCTGGTGGGGGAAATGTACACAAGGTGAGACGGTAAGGAGAGGCTGCCAAAGTTGTCCTTCACATGCCCACAAAGACACACGGATCCAAGTCTCGTCAGGAACCACAAGCCTAGTACTGTGTAACAGAACTGGAGAAAACTGGCTTCCCTGAAAAAGGGCACTTTGAGAGCTTGGGATCAGCTGGGAGCACACAGGCCTGGCCAGGGCTCAGCACCAGCACAGCACAAACGAGGTGTGGCAGCATCCTGGTGCTTCAGAGGTGGGTGTGGGAACCTTATGAATTCTAGGCCGTCCTCAGGCCAGCCAGGGCTACCTGAAATCCTACCTCAAAAGACCAAAAACCACGTTCCATGTGTTGGGCAATCATAACAGGATCCGAAGAACTAAGCAGGGGAAAAACAACCTTAGAAAACAGACTTTGAAGAGACGGCTATGTGGTTTTGGGGTTCTGACTGCTTTTGCAGAGGACCTGGTTTGGTGCCCAGTACCCACATGGGGCTCGGACCATCTCTAAGTCCACTGCTAGGGGACCTGGTCATCTCCTAAGCTTTTCAGGCGTACACACGTACAGACACGCATGGTAGGGAAGCACCCACATACACACAAGAAAAAATTAGGTTTTGGGGTTTTTGTTTGTTTGGGTTTGGGTTTTTTTATGTATCTGTGGCTGTCCTGGAACTCAAAGATCCTGCTGCCTCTGCCTCCCAAGTGCTGGGATTATAGGTGTGTTCCACCACCGCCCAGCTAAGAAGAAAATCTTTACAAACAACGGCCAAGGAGCCCTCCTCTGAGTGGGTCCTTGCTCATTCCAGGTCAGGAGAGGCCTGCCGCTCAGTGCCTGGAACCCTGGGGAGGCTCCACGCGGCAGCTTGGCATCCACGCAGGAATGGGGCTGCCCTGACGCTCTTCTGTCTGCACTCTCAGACTGGGAGTGGACTGACACGCAGGGGCTGTGGAGGCTTTCCAGGCCCTACTTCTTGCACCTGCGCTCCAGTCATCTGTGGCTGCTGGACAGCCCTGGACACGGGCTCTCCAAGATAGGAACAGACTTTTCCCCAGGAATGGATGTTGACAATGCCCTCAGCCACGACCAAGCATAACTTCGAAAGCTGGCAGCTCTCACCCTGGCGCCCCCTCCCACTGGTTTCCAATTTCAAGGCAACCACAGGGTGTAAACAGGAAACAGTGTGGTGGTGAGGTTCACCTGCCTCACTGGCCAACTGACAACCAAGTGAGGGCCTGGTGTGGGCCCACTGGGACGCCCACGCTCAGTGAGCAGGGTCCCCCCGCGCTGGGTGAGCAGGGTCCCCCCGCACTGGGTGAGCAGGGTCCCCCCGCACTGGGTGAGCAGGGTCCCCCCGCACTGGGTGAGCAGGGTCCCCCGCGCTGGGTGAGCAGGGCTTCCTGCGCTGGGTGAGCAGGGCTCCCCGCACACTGCAGTCAGCAGGCCTGCTGATATACTGCTGATACCGTAACTGGAGCCAGCAAGGGCCTAGGCTTTGTCCTGCCATGCAGATGGACCAATGAGGTGACGAGCCACACGCTCACCTGCTGCAGTRCTTCCCTAAGGGACAGACAGGAGTCCGGCCTCCCAGACAGCAATTCCACTGAGTTCCAGCGAGGAGGRCCTGAAGGCCGCCTCATGAGGCCTTGTGTGTGGAGCAGGCTTGCTCCAGGCTGTAGCCCTCTCCTCCCTCTCCCCTCCCTTCTCCCCTGGCCCTCTTGGAGACAAGCTCTCGCACTCCAGCTGACTACCAGGCTGGAGACTGCTTCTTCCTCTGAGGAGCTGGACAGCAGGCTCCACATCGCAGTGGAGGTCTGTGCGCACTGGCCTCTTGCACTCTTGTCACCCCTGCATGCTGGCATCCAGCCCAGGGATGCTAAAACCCTTCACCCTATGGATAAGGTCCTGCCTCTCCCGAGCCCAGCAAGCCGGGTTCCTGARGAGAAGAGCAATGGCAGCCCCTGTTCTAGGGCCTTTCCTAATGCCCAGCTTCTTTGTTCTCCGGGTTTCAGTGAGGGAGTGTCACCTGCTGAGGTCTGACTTACAACCCAATCTTCCGGGCTCAGCTGGACGGCTCCGTAGMTCATCTTTCCGATTGTGGCTGAGACAACAAGCTCCTGAGTGCTGGAGGGCTAAGCTGACGACAGGACCGACGCTGTAGAGCGCTCGCACCAGCAAGGAGGCCTTCCTTGCTTCACTCCTGGCTCCTCCTCCGACCTGCACGTGCGGCAGGTGCCAGGGAAGCCAGCACTGCACCCCTTGAGCAGCACCACAGCCACAGCGCACACAGGTCTGGCACAGGCCAGCAGCTACCCAAAGGGACCCTTCTGATCCAGCAGGTCCCACGAGGACCATCACCTCAGGGAAGGCAGTGAAAGGAGCCCACTGCTATCTCCTGGACCCAGCAGAAAAACTGAACGAGAAAGTAGAGGACAAAGGAGCACATGACGCAAAAAGCTTTTAAAACCTCATCAGGCTCCAAGGAGAGGTGACAGGACCCTTGTCAAGAAGTCAGCCAAGGAGAGAGGAACATGCAGCAGCAGGGTCTCTCCTGGATGGATCCTGACACTGTSAAAGGAGCCRGCACCTCTGCCACCTCCGCACGTGGCCAAGGCGGCAGCAGAAACCATGGAAGGTTCCCAAGAGGAGCGATGACAAGAAGGCAGAGGGCAAGTCGGCCCTGGAGGACTCTGGAATACGGCTGCATGCCTGACTGGGACCCAGGGTCACCTGTGCCTGGCACCCGCAGCACCCATGTCACCYGGCACAGCTCCTTAACTTCTACTTCCCACTAACCAGTGCCCCGCCACACAACAGGAGAAGGGGCGCTGGGGCGTGGCTTGAGCTGTCCTGCCCCAGGGTGCACGAGGTGGAGGGCAAGAGGCAGAAAGGAAGCAACAGCACACGAGTGCTCRAAGAAGGARCCAGACAGTACARACTCCAAATCTGTCCCCAAGACCATCTAGGGAACATCAGGCACAGAGATAAATGGCCTAATTAGACTTTTTAAATGGGTAATTGTCTTCTTGAGCGTTCACAGGGACTCAGCCAGGCTCACCAAAGGTCCACAAGGCCACTCATGGGGCCTCTGGCTGCACCTGATAGTCACGTGTGCCACGTGATGGTGCAATGCAGTCACGACACGCGCTGGGCTCTCACTAGAGCAAGCAGATTCCGCCTGTGACCCCACGACATCAAAGAGATCAATAAACAAGGCTCTCACACCCGACGGTGCAGCTGACAGGGCAGTCAGAGAAGGCTCTTAGTCCCAGGCCTGCCCAAACTAGGCAAGACCTCAATTACGCAGGAGGCTGGGTGGCTAGAAAACAGAATTAGCTAAAAACAGACGGCGTGTGGTTCTGAGAGGAGCCATGTGTGTTGTTACAGCCTCATGAAGAAATGGAAACCAGATGTTGCCTCAGAGGGCACAGGTGAGCAGGCTGCCTGTACTTTCTACAGAGACGGGACACAGCTGCTGGCTATGACAGGACAGCCCCAGGAGCCTGGGTGTGGACTGAGGAGAAACCATCAGCCCAATGAGACACAACTGCACGGGCTTCTGCTGGGGTGACCTCAACAGTACCCAGTGCCGTGATGTCCTCACTACCCACAGCAAGGGACCATATTCAGCTCGTATTTACCAGGATGCCACCGCCACCGCCACCAGGCATCTCTCCCTTCCCATGTTGCTGTTCCCATGTCAACACCGTTCTCTGCTGGTGGCATGGGCAGTGACGTCAGACCGGCTTTTCTACCCGCTGAGGAGGGCATGCAATGTGCACCCCCTTTCTCAAGCAAACGTCTTCCCAGAGCAGATTACCACCTCTACCGCCACACGACACATAGTCCTCTGTGGCTTCTCATCATYTGTCTTCAGCCTCGGGGAACCCCMGATATCCACCRGGGTCCCCGGTGACCTTGACTTCTTGGCTCTTGATTCCTGGGAACTGGGACAGGAGGGCTCTTCTCTGCCTTTGCCAATTCAGGAGGAGATGGGATGCGGCTCCCTAAGCTCTGGGGTGAACGAAGGAGGGTGGCCAGGAGACCACCTCGGGGCGGCTCCCAAGGTGATGGCATTGGATGTGGAGCCCAACAGGGATGACAGAAACCCAAAGATCTTGGCATCGACAGTGTTAAGAGCTCAGGGACATCCAGCAGGTGCATCATACAGAGTGCCCTTCAATAGGACCTTCTCTTCTATACACTGCAAGCATTGCATGTGAGGCAGGTGGCTAGCCAACACTTCCACACTGGCTCAAAATCTGCCAGGGAGGACGGTGCTCTTCCCTACTCAAGCCTCCCTAGAGCCGGAGCTAGACAGATGTTTCATAAATCTGCACCCAAACTTCACTGATTTTTAGTCTAATGTATAACACCCACCACTGCCGGAGAGAAAAGCCAGGATTACTGTTATCCAAGATAGTACCTGCTAACACACCCAGATCTGCTGACTCTCACAGCTGCCAGGCAGGCTCGGGCCTCAGCCTGATGGCTAATGCTGGCCCTGTGTGACTCTTACCAGCCATGCCTGGGAAGGCCCGGGGTGCATCAGCCAGAATAAAGAGACACACACAGAAAGTGACTCTGAAACACACATCCTGGATCCCTGTGGCACAGGCACAGATTGGGGAGATGGGGCACCACCAAGACCCTTGCTGAGACGGTATGGCCAGTAATGGCAAGAAGAGAGACCGTGAGACAGCTGACTAAGCTAAGATACACTAGCTGGCTTTCTCAAGAAGAAAACTGGCTCTAACTTACATTCTCAAAACAAACGCATGTGGGCAATACGCATGAATGTGCATACATTCACATGGCCAGCCATGAAGATCTGAGCCCCAGCTGGCACTGTGCCATCCCCACGTCTCCTGCGCAGAGGAGGAAGCCCCCTGGCCAGCCTCATGCAGAGCGCAGAGCTTTGTGGGATGGGTTGGCTGGGCCAAAGCCTAGAACCTCCCACTGGGCCCTGTCTCTCCAGGACAAAGGCTGCTTAGCAGGGACCGAAGTCCTTGAAGCAGAAGTGAGGGGCTGCTGGGAAATCACTGCCGCAACCTGAGCCGGCCTGAGGACGCTCACACCATCCAAGCGCAGGGATTTGGGTCGGGCTGTGTGTATACCTGACAGCCGGGCTGCCTCTGCCTTCATCGCGCCCTCGGCGTCTCCTCTCTGGCCGCTGCGAGCTTCTTGCGTCAAGTCCAGAGGCGCTTCTTCGCTCACAGACAGGGTGGTGAGTGTGCTGACCACGAGGATGCCCAGGCCGACCCAGAGCACCACCTGGACCAAAGACCCCAAGAAGGAGGAGTGAGGCTAGCCCCTGTGGCCAGCTGGGAGCCATGGACACTCTGCCCAAGACAGGAGGAGTGAGGCTAGCCCCTGTGGCCAGCTGGGAGCCATGGACACTCTGAAGCTTCCTGGAAGGAGTACGRTTCTCTTTTTCCTTTTCTGACACAGGATGCTACATAGTCCAGGCTAGCCTCAAACTCACAAACTTCCTGCGTCAGCCTCGAGAGCTGGGATGAGTTGTGCACCCCAAGGCCAGGCTAAGGTGGAGTTTCTCCACCGCTGCGGTAAGAGAAGAGACTCTCTAGGCAGCTGTCCCCTGTGGAGTGGTGGCTTGTGCATATCACTCTTTAGGTGCATGCTCCCAAAGGATCCCAAAGTGTAGATCTGTGCAGGGGGTGTGGGCCACACAGGGTGGACAGCCCACCATCACATTACCCCCATCAACTTCAAAGAACGGCTGGACACATCTGACCTGGCAAGGTTTGACACCCGCCAGGATAAACAGGGACCTAGGCTTCCTCTCTCCTCTGAGCTGGAAGTGGCTATCGGTGCCACCGGGGCTGCGTTCAGTGTCTGCTGGCTTTCGCCCTACAATGGATAATTAAGTGACCCTCCCATCATGCACCAGACTGCCTGCTAAGCCACCTCTCCTCTGTGTGTCTGGGATGCCCCTGGTACAGGTGTTGCTACTTGTGCCTTGGTCTGACCTCAACCTTCCTGAGAGGCAGTGACTCCTGGTCCCACAGTTCTGCAAGAGGAGCTGGCAAGGTGGCCTCTTAGCCAGAGGACACTCACTGCCTTGATGTCTCAGAGCGCCTGACGCTTCTGACAGGAACCATGGCTATCCAGTGCGCCAAAGTATATGTGGGGTTACTGTCTTACCCGTATCCCTCAGTCGGTATATGCATTCTACAGTACTCAGGGTTCAGGGCCCCGCCCTCACCACACCCTAAACTCTTTTCTCAGCTCTGTGGAGGCTATTTCCTGAAATTCGGCCTACTAATCCTTTTTATGAAGAAAAGATTCAGGGCTCAGTGCTCATCGGGGTGTCCAACAGTCATCGCAGGAAAACAAAACAAGTATGTGACATCACAGCCTCTGGGCGATCAGTTCCCCAAGAAGGCAAYGGTGCAAGCTGGCGCAATGATGGCTGACTGCTGTCTCAGGAGGTAGACTCGGAAAGTTCTTTTGGGCCCTGATGACCCATGCTGTGCCTTCATGACCTAGCCTAGGCTGCCCCTCTGTTTTCAAGGTTCCTGTTCCCCAGCTCCGGCCTGGTAAAGACCAGAAACCAGGCTCAGGATACAAAGGTCAGAGGATCCGGATGGAAGTTTAAATCAGCCACCGAAGGAGCCAAGAGAGGGTTTCACATCACGGTCTGGACCCAGAACGGCCTTCTCTAACAGAGCCAGCCTTCCACACCATCTTCTAAACCAGCGCAGTATTTCTCCAGCCGACGGCAGAAATGACCTTTCGCAGAAGCCACGAGAAAAAATGTTTCTCCCTAGATGCATTCCCGCCCGCCGGTGGGGCGGGCAGGGCCTGGGAGAGTGAGCAGAGCAGAAGGTGAAGGGCTGCTGCTCAAAGGAGACGCCGTGTCCCCTGACGAGGAAGGGGCCCGGGCACGCTGGTGGGGCCCAGTGTTCTGCCTCCTGAATGCCCAGCCAAGTAGGCTCTCCTCAACGTTCTGGACCAAAGACAGACATTTGCTGGTCATTTATGTCAGTTATTTCCAATGGGGACTACCAGTGACTAGCTCCATGGGGACTTCCAAGGAGAGGCAGCGCTGCATCCACGACTTCAAAGGATTTATTCAACATTCAGCTTCTTGAGTTTGCCACCACCACCCAGAAAATAAAATAAGAACAACAAAAACCCATGAACTCTGCTGACTGGGAGACACACCAACTACAGGCCAGGTGTGGCGGCACATGCCATGAATCTCAGCCCTCGGGAGGCAAGTCAGGGGAATCTCTGAGTTCGAGGCCAGCCTGGTCTATAGAGCGAGTGCCAGGATAGCCAGGGCTCTGTAGGGAGACCCTATCTCAAAGACAAAACAAAAAGAAAAATCCCCATTATGATCTACCTTAGAAACTGAGCTCACAAAGTTCTCGAGACAGAGCAGAGTAGACAAGAGGCCCCCAGTACCCACTTACCCTCCACTTGAGGCTAGGTGGGCAAGCCAGCTCAGAGCTCACAGGCAGAAGGAGAAACATGTTAAGTCGAAAAGTAAGACCGACTTACACAGGGACCTGTGCAGTCACAGGACAAGTGTGTAGTATATTCCAACTACAATCTATGGGACCCAGAAAACAGACCCAGCCCACTGGGTGCCTGGTGCTCCTACCTTAGGGTGCCCCCAACCCCCACTCTGAAAACAGATGCTGACTCCTGTCCCAYAGAGCACAGGCCAGCAGGGTGCACAATCAAATCACTTCCTGAGACCCAGGCCAACAGGCAGGCGCCTAGCTGGAGCGCTTGGCCACACTTTGCCACGACCAGAACAAACATACCCAGAGCACCAAGTGCTACTGACCACAGGCGTGAAGCTCGGCTAGCGAGTGCAAAAACGGGGATACACGTCCTGGAGGTGTGCGAAGCCCAGGGCCCCAAACTGTCCCTGAGCTGTACTGGGCTGTGGTCTTGTCCAGACCGCCACTGCGGGCGCTGCAGCGCCAGCAGCTCCTTTGGAGTTCTGAGCAAGGGAATCCAGCCCTGTCTCCTAACAGTTGGCTGCAAGGAAGGCTAGAGAGGGAGGGAGGGAGCCAGGCCAGGGCAGCCTYGGCCCAGGGAGAAGACCAGCCCAGCCTCAGAGGCAGGCCAGCTCCCAGCACCGTGCCACAGCTTCCTGCAGCGGAAGAGCTGCTTTTGAAGCGGGGACCTTGGTCGATAAGCAGGATCCGGTGTGCCAGACATCTGATTTCAGAGCACCCTGCTGACTGCAATTCTGGCATCGATCCATCTTAATGTAGTCCAGAGCCAGCCAGGAAAAGACACAAATCCACCCCCCACAGTTCAGCTCAGGCTTGGGAAATCCAGGGGTCTGACCAGGGCCGCAGTCCATAAATATCCTCTCTCTCCACATTCCCTCTGGAGCTGCACTGTGGCTCCGTGAGGAGCCCTAACTCCTAACACAGTAGAGCCCTGGGACTGGCCAGAGAACACACTTTTCTCTTCTGGACAAAAGGGTCCATACACTTGAATTTCGGAGATAGAACATACACCCAAGGCCAGGCCCCAGCTCAAAAGTAGAGCACCTTGATTCAGGTACCAGGGTCAACAGTGTGGGTGAGCGGGTCCCCCTGCCTCAGGAACCTCACTCTAGCTGGATACAGGACAGGTGCTGACCTGCTGAGAGCCCACTGCTATGTGCGCAGGTGTGTGCCACTCACACTCGCTCAAGATCAGCTGACTGCAGAGTGGGGCCAGCAGAGCCTTTTGTCCTGGAGGAATCCACTACTCTTTTAAGTGTCTCTAGGACTGCAGCGCCTCCTGCTGGTTTCATAGCAGATCCTCAAATAGCAACCAACAAGGCCAGTCAGCCTCACTCAGGATCAGAGACAGAAAGCAACTGCTGGGTGAAGCTAGGTTTGTGTTGTCATTCACTGGGCCATTGCTCTGCTTTCTAGCCATCCTTCCTTCACACACCTCACACCAGCCGCAAACAGTCAAGATCCTCAGAAATAGGTAAAGAGGCCCAGGTCGAGCCTCGGCACAATCAGTCGGTGTGAGTTTAAGACACAGCACACCAAGCTGTGATCATGCCTGCTCATTCCTATATGAATGCAACAGGTTATAGATGCATGGCAACATAGAGAAGCAGTCCCAGCTGCATGAAGACGACTCCAAACTGCCCACCCCCACCCCAGGCACCATGACAACAGGCACACAATGACTCACAGACAGGAGAAATAGGAACATAGCGATGGGAAAGGACTTGAGCCAAGAGATCCAGGGAGGGCTCAGTGAGATGAACAGGAAAAACTGACTACAGAAATCCACAGATTCCTTGCACATAAACGGCTAGTCAGCACCACGAGAAACCCTCACCCCATACAGAAGCCAAGAACAGAAGACAGGGAGCCAGACTGAGAAGACCCAAGGTGATAGCTGAGTCAT
>BDUI01002658.1:65195-75710 GCA_002335545.1 Apodemus speciosus | reverse complement strand
TGTTTTTGTTTTTGTTTTTGTTTTTTAGATTTCTTCGTGTAGCCCAAGCTGGCCTCAAATTTGCTATGAAGCCAAGCAGAGGCAGGTCTTGAGATTCTTACCCTCCTGCCTTACCCATCCAAGTGCTGGGGTCACAGGTACACACCACTACACTCAGCTGGCATTAACGGTGGAAAAACACTGCACTCCAAAAAACTCCATGAGAAGAAATAGAAGAAAAAGAGCTAAACAGGAGGAACAAGACCCCAGGCCCCCAAGCACGAGCACCTCACTGAATGGGAAGAGGCCTCTCGGCTCCGGCCTCGGAAACCAGGTCGTACCCAGGCCAGCGTAGGTTCTCCTCTTGCTCAGGCTGGCCGACTTCACCAAGAACATGCAAGACTGGTGTGTCATCCAGGAGCAGAAGACCAGGAGCAGGGCCCCCAGGACAATGCCACACTGTAGGGTGCAGAGAAAAAGACATATTTACAAACCCAGACCTTCTCTGRTGGCTRCTTCATACATCCACAGCACGAGGGGCTCATGCAGGCCTCACTGCTCCATCTGTTTCGACTGACCTCCTATGGGTGTCACCTGAAAGTGAKACTTCCCTGAAATAAAAGCGGCCTTCTTGCATCTTGTTTTAAAAGGACCTTGTAAGTCCCAAGTCTACTGGGTGAGGCTGTCAGCTAGCATCCCACGCTCTCTCCCTCCACACACCGCACGTGCAGCATCTTTAACCGCCCTCCTCAACAGCCCTCTGTGGGAAACACAGTCTAGAAGGACTGCAAGTGGTGTGTGCCTTACAAGTTAAACAGGYGCTGGCCAWGAGACCCTGAGACTACTTAGGTCTTTCTCCATTAGAAATGAAATGCCAAGGCACAAACCATTTACAAGTGGTTTTAGCCATAACCCAACAAAAGAAAAAAGTTCAATGGCCTTCAAAGGTGAAGAAAATCAACTCTGGTCCATTCATGCAAAGTAGTATTCTTAAGGTTCAATGTCAGAAATGCACCGTGCTGCAGAAAAGGAGGGTGATGAAGACAGCTTGCTATGTGCTGCCATGGACGACGTTTAGGAAAGGCTGGGACCTGGGCCAGGCAACAAGGCAAAGCGCTGAGGGAGGGACAGCTGTTGATCACAGAGGGGCAGAGGTGACTTTTGGGGATAACGAAGCTCTCCCATGTCCTGATCACAGTAGCCACACACTGTATACATACATCAAAACCCAAAGGACCACACCCTATACACAGCTACGTTTTGTTGCGTGTAAACTGTCCCTCAGTAACTCTGACAATTAAGGCATCAGTGGTTTGTGCCACGTATGACGGTATTCAAGCTATGATCCTAGAACTGGGACGACAAAGGCAGGTGCATCTCTGTGGGTTCAAGGCCATCCTGGTCTGGTCTACAGAGTGAGTTCCAGGCCAGCCAAGGCTATATAGTGAGAGTGTGTCTGGGGGGAGGAGGGACACTAGTAGTTTGAGGATGTAGCTCAACAGTAGAATGTTTGCCTGGAATTAGAACTTCAGCACTGCAATAAATAAACAAACAAAACAAAATACTGGCACTACTACACCAGAACTCTGTGTTACCGAAAAGGGGAATTGAGAGGAGGGACATGGGGGCTGCCTGTACTCAGTTGGCCGTAACGCTAAACCTGCTCAAAATAAGTAAACAAATAAGGCTTATCAATATAAAAAACAAACCAAAACATAACATCGAACTCTCACCAGAATAGTCCAAAGACCCATGATATCAAACACTGCAGAGGACATCTGTTGAGCGTCTAAGACCTGTGCTGGCACACACACACACACAGCGTCTAACACCTGTGCTGGCACACACACACACACACACACACACACACACACACACACACACACAATCTGTGTGTCCCCCAAAGGAACACGGGTCTATCCACAACATAGCATATCAACCACACGTTGATTCCTACACACCACATCCCACCTCCTCCAAGTCAAATCAGGCCACACACAACCTCTGGCACAATCGAGCTATGGGTGGTAATATTCTGGTGGGCAGGAACAACTGGTAAGTGTGCCAGCATTATGGAATTCTTCAAGTGTACAGCAAGGTACATATGCTCCTTTACTTCATGAAAATTCATCAGGTGAGCATTTAAAGTCTATGCAGTTTCCCACACACTAAAAACAATAAGATGCTTCTCCTTTTTAACTGCCAAACCCTAAACCCCCGAGTTTTCTTCAGCTCCTGCTAAACACTAAGACATTCCCCAATACTCTGCTGGGCTCAGACGGCTCTGCCCCAAGGTTCCAGGAGAGAGAACAATCCAGCGGTAACAAGTGACAGGTATAAGGCACAGTTTGACTGTTTCTAGTCTCCCTTGCACACTGGGTTCTAAGTTCTACCAGGCTCTTCCCAAGCAGACCTCCACCCGGCTCATCTCCATATGCTCTAGCAGAGGCCTAGCACCTGTGCACAGCAATGCTCCACTAGAGACTGCTCAACCACCTGAGCCCAAACAGCTAACTTCCCAGGCATCTACAAGTGACAGTCCCCAATAAAGGGCCAGTCACACTTCACAGGCAGCAAAGATGACAGAGTTCTCTTGGAGATTTGAAACCAGCCAACACTCAAGTCCCAGAATGCAGTTCTGCTGACAGGCAAAGTTTCCATGGACACTGGGACACGTAGGCACTCCCAAAACACCCAAAACCATCCACCAACAAGTCAACGCTGGGGTGGTTCACAACACAAATGTCACCCTAGAGAAGCCAGCTCTGTCCTTCTGCCTACATCGATTAACCATATCAAATACCCCACCCGGGGAACCCTAGATGCATTCTCAATCAGGATAGGAAGTAGAGGATCAAAAGCTCCTTGATTGTCGGGCAGTGGTGGTGCACACCTTTAATCCCAGCACTTGGGAGGCAGAGGCAGGCRGATTTCTGAGTTCAAGGCTAGCCTGGTCTACAGAGTGAGTTCCAGGACAGTCAGGACTATACAGAAAAACCCKGGGGGGGGGGGGGAAGGCTCCTTGATTAAAAAAACTTGTTTTGTATTTTTAGCTGGGGATGTGAACCATAAAACACTCGAAGTAGTTGTTAGTCTAATATTAAATTATCAACAACCCATTTTCACTTCCGAATGTCTATCAAGGATTAATCTTCCACCTCACCTCCTGGGTGTCATCAGGTAGGAGGAGTGGTCTTTGCATTGAGATCCCCTGTCTCAATTGCACAGGCCAGCGCACACGTGGCAAGGATGAGTGACAGGGAGCCCCACCACTTGCTTTGTTAGAAGTCATTACCCAATTTGTCGTTTCCATCTGCTTCCGCAAATCATTGGTAGATGCAACAGAGCCACGTCGAAATGACCATCTTTTCATGTGGCATTCAATACTGGAATAACACCAAACTTTTTTTTTTTTTTTTTGCTGGCTTTTCCAACTGCGGTGACACATACAGATCAGCCCAAACGAATGCTTTCAATCACCTTGATTAAAAAATTGGTAGCTGAAGCTGAGGACCGGCATGCTTCCGTGAAGTCGGTCGGAGTCAAAAACAGGAGGAACAAAACCACCATCAATCCGCTCGTTTTATCATTCTCTGTGCCCTTCCGTACGGTGTTGGTAGACGCGGAGCCCGCAGATCCCGGCCACGACTCGCTTCGAGGACGTTGCTTGGGTCTCTTCCCTACCCGCCGTGCCCATACACCCTTCCCACCAGCGGAGCACTTCAAACCGATGCCCCGGAGCCCCCGACTCACCTGTTTGAAGCAGAAAGGCATGGTGAGTACGCTGACCCCCACGATGCTGTTTACTACGTTCGTGACCAGCCCCCACTTGGAGGTGGAGGCGGCGGTCATTTTGAGGGTCTAGGAACCGGGACAGAGCGACCCTAGATAACCCTACACCAGGAGCAGGGGGCCCGCAGACAGGCGTCGCGAGGTCAGCCTCCAGACCCTGCCAGGCTCCGCAGCAGCCTCACAGCCATGGCTCCAGGTTCCCGCCTCCGCCTCCCGAAAGTGAAGCAGAGACCCGGAAGCGCCGCAGGCAACACTAGCAACACCTCAGCTCCGCTTCGCTGCCTCCGACACACAAACTTCCGCCTTCGGCGTGTACTCTGCCAGGAAGTGACGGTATCAAGGGCGGGATGAAGCGGGACGCCAGCCAACAAGAAGCGGATGTAGATGTCCGAGGAGGCGTGGCTTGGTTGGCCCCGAGGCGGAGCTAGGCGTAACTCTAGCCAATAAGGGGAATGTAGGGGCGGGACGGCGGGCTGTGGGGCGGAGTCTGAATTAGGGCGGGGCCAATTCTGTGTTCTGGGTTGCAGGCTTAGTCTAGTGATTGTGGCCGCTGGAAGAAGAGCCTCTTGCCTGGGTAAAGCCTTTAGCCTGAAGAACAGGAGAGGAAGGGAAGGGCTAATTTTCGGGTGAGGAGTGGGCTCTTGAGGGTTAATTTTCAGGTCCTTGCCCACCGGAAGRATTTGGGGTCACGACTGGAGGACCTGTCTAGACTGAATGTCAACATATTGGAGCAAAATTAGCACTTACGTTTTACATATAAATCATCGTGACACCGGGAGGTTCAGAGATCAGCAAAGACAACAGCCAGTAGGAGGGAGCATGGGGATGTGTCTGTCTGGTACACAACAGGGGTGAAAATAATCTACTGCCCCAGAATGAAAAAGCAAAGGGAAGGTGAAAAGGAGGGACGAGAGAAATCTAGGATTTCAAGAGATGGTGGCTTCTGTACTTGAAGGACTAATGAGAATTCTTCCTGCAGTAATAGACATTAAGGCGACTACAGAGACTGCCCCATCGCATAAGTGGATTACTGACACCTGGGCAGTGTCCTTAATGGTGGTGTCGGTGTCCGTGGTGAATGAATGCCTAGGAACCTGAGGTCTGAGAAAGACCCCATAATAATTCCAGGAGGCCAGAGCTGTGCATGCAAGGAGGAACTTCAAGCTACCTAAAGAGGCCCTCCTAGAAAACAATTTGAGATCTTAGACAGGGACAAATTCTTCTAGCATCAGGCAGAGCAGTGTCTAGAGCGTACTCCCCTCAGATGAGAGAGAGAGAGAGAGAGAGAGAGAGAGAGAGAGAGAGAGAGAGAAAACTGGAAAAACCAGGGTAAAGAGCAATTGATGGCATAAGCGGTTAATCCCAGCACTCAGGAGGCAGAGACAAGCAGATCTCTTGAATTTGAGGCCAGCCTGGTTTACTACATAAGTGAGTTCCAGGACAGCCAGAGCTACATGGAGAAACCCTGTCTCAAACAAAAATAAGAGTAATTGAATACAAAGCAAAATAGAGCTGGAGAGATGGCTCAGTGGTTAAGAAGAGCATTGACTGCTCTTCCAGGGGTCCTGAGTTCGATTCCCAGTAACCACATGGTAATGGGACCCAATGCCCTCTTTTAGTGTGTCTGAAGACAGCAACTGTATACTCATATACATTAAATAAATCTTAGATGGGCAGTGGTGGCGCATGCCTTTAATCCCAGCACTTGGGAGACAGAGGCAGACAGATTTATGAGTTCGAGGCCAGCCTGATCTACAGAGTGAGTTCCAGGACAGCCAGGGCTATACAGAGAAACCCTGTCTAGAAAAACCAAATAAATAAATAAATAAATAAATAAATAAATAAATCTTTTTTAAAAAGCCAAAATAATAAGTGTCTGTATTCATCATTTGTAAGTGAAGTCAGTATCCCACAATCTATACAACCTCTTTCTGTCTTTCCAAATTCATGTAATTGACATTCAGTCTTAAGGGGTTGCTTGGGGCTGGAGAGATAACACTGACGGCTCTTCCAGAGGTCCTGAGTTCAATTCCCAGCAACCACAAGGTGGCTCACAACCATCTAACATGGGATCTGACACCCTCTTCTGGTGTGTCTGAAGACAATGACAGTGTACTCATATATAAATAAAATCAAAGAGGCTTGCTCCCTGATACTGGGACACCCCCTTTGAGGCTACCTCACCACCCCTTTTCTGCCATCTCAGAGTATGTGATTGCTACTTCTCTTCAGCATTTAATACATATGGATACATCCCTGAGGGAGATTATCTTTGTCTCTTAATATTCAATACTTCCATTCCCAACTTAAAAATTTGGGCTACCAAAAGTAAAGAACTCACCAGGGCCTGTTTGAGGACCACATGACTAAGTTCTGGCCAATGAGAAGTAAGGAAGAAAGGTCAGCCCTTAGAAGCAGGTAACTTTTGAGTTCATCATGGGATTGGGATCACAGACATAAACATAATGGTAGAAAGCCATCTTACACCTTGGGAACAGGGCAGGACCTGGGCAGAAGTGGAGCAACAGGTCGGAAGGAGCCTGGATGTCTAGACACCACTGCAATCACAAAGCAAGCCCACTCTGCCAGTCCCTCCCCAGTCACTCCCAGCTCCTCCGTACAGTAGAGACGATCAGATTTAACTACCTGTTGTATTCTGTTTCATGAGCTAAGCTATAGGCTTATGAATTCATTGTATTGGAACAGAGAGGGCGTTTTTTGCATCTTTAACTGTCAGCTTTCTCACGCAACCTTACTTAACAAAATTCACCATCATCTTGAGTATGTGCTGAGTCATTCATCCTTAATGCTAATATCCCATCATGCATACATGCCCTTTCTTCTGCTCAGGGCACCTGAGTTGTTTCCAGTTATTTTCCAGCTGAAACTAGTGATTCGGGGCTGTGATGATGTGGCTCAGTTGGTAGAGAACCTGCCTAGTATGCAAACAGCTCTGTGTTCCAGCCTCCTCCCCTACCCCCCGACCCCCGCCACTTCATAAACTGGATGTGGTCATATAGTGAGTTCAAAGCCAGCCTGGGCCAAAGGAGTCTCTGGCTTAAAAACAAAAACAAAAACAAAAAAACAAACAAAAAACCAGTGTTACAACGAACACTGATTGTTTTCTTTTTAAAAATACATTTTTTGTGTGTGTGGTTTTTTGAGACAGGGTTTCTCTGTATAGCCCTGGCTGTCCTGGAACTCACTCTGTAGACCAGGCTGGCCTCGAACTCAGAGATCCGCCTGCCTCTGCCTCCCAAGTGCTGGGATTACAGGCATGCGCCACCACCGCCTGGTCATTTTATTTTATATATATGAGTACTGTAGCTGTCTTCAGACACATCAGAATAGGGTATCAGCAGTGGTGGCGCATGCCTTTAATCACAGCACTTGGGAGGCAGAAGCAGGCGGATTTCTGAGTTCAAGGCCAGCCTCGTCTACAGAGTGAGTTCCAGGACAGCCAGGGCTACACAGCTACACAGAGAAACCCTGAAAAAAGCCGGGAAAAGAAAAAAAGAAGAAGAAGAGGGTATTGGATCCCATTGCAGATGACTGTGAGCTACCATGTGGTTGCTGGGAATTGAACTCAGGACCTCTTCTCTGGAAGAGCAGTCATTGCTCTTAACCACTAAGCCATTTCTGCAGCCCTGAGCACTAATTGTTATTATGCTTGTCTCCTTAAAGTGTGGATGTGAGAATTCACCTCTCGGGTAAACACCGAGAAGTAAAAGTGCAGACTCAAGGGTGTGCATACCTCTAACCTCACTTGGTCTTGGCCGCGTGCTCTTCAAAATCACTGGACAGCCCCTGATTGGCTTCAGAGGTTGGAAGTCACATGGTTGCTGCATCCCTCCTTCGGTAGTAGTTCAGGGACAGAGCACTTGCCTTGCGTGCACCAGGGCCTGGGTCTGATCCCAGAGTTGCAATGGTTCAACATTAAAATGGACTGCCTTTGCAATGGCCTCCTTGGAAGTCATGTGCCTCTCAGACTTTACAGTCTCTGTCAACTATTCAGATTTGCCACTGCAACTCAAACACTGACATGAGCAACATATCATAAAAAAGTGGGTGGGAGCCGGGCGTGGTGGCGCACGCCTATAATCCCAGCACTTGGGAGGCAGAGGCAGGCAGATTTCTGAGTTCGGGGCCAGCCTGGTCTACAGAGTGAGTTCCAGGATAGCCAGGACTACACAGAGAAACCCTGTGTCGAAACCCCCCCCCMAAAAAAGTGGGTGGGTGTTCTAATAAAACTTTATTTATAAAGACACAAGCTTGCCCCATTTGGCCTAAGGCTACAGGCTATGGGTGCCCTGCTCTGTAGGGTCCCCAACATTTGTTATCATCAGTTTGGCCAATTTAATGAATCAAACCATCTCACTGTACTCCGCATTTCTTCTTTCCCATCATGAATGAGGTTAATCGTCTATTCACAGTTTTACCATCTATTGTAGTTTTGTGAAATGCATTTTTTTTCTTTTTAGCAGTTTGTTCTTTGGAATTTTGAGCTCTCTTCGTGGGCTTGATAACCAACCCTATGGCCCTCCTTTCCACTTTGTCTGCTGGCTCCCAACATCACACTAGGTTTGCATTGTTGCTATAACAAACGATCACGAATGCAGCGACTGAGAGGCCGGGGGGATGGTCCCGTAAGTAGAGAGCTCACTGCAGGGGTATGAGGACCAGAGTTAGGAGTTAGGGTCCCTAGACCTCCCTGCAATCCCAGCCTCCTGGCGGTAGATAGATCCCCAGAGCAAGATAGCTAGTTAGACTCCGGCTGAAGTAAGATTCACTGTAAAAGGGGAAGAGTGATCATGAAATCTGCCTGGTATCACCCACTGGCCTCACATACACACATGTGCACACACGCACGCGCGCTCACGCGCGCACACACACACGCACACATGCACGCACGCACGCGCGCGCACACACGTATCTCAACAATGTATGACTATGAACACACACACATTCAGCAACAGGATAAAATCAAAATGTCAGGACACTTCATTCTCTCAGAAGCTCAGGGGATGTCTTAGTTAGGGTTTTCCTGCTGTGAATAGACGCCATGACCAAGGCAACTCTTATAAGGACCACATTTAATTGGGGCTGGCTCACAGGTTCAGAGGTCACAGGTTCAGAGGTCACAGGGTCAGTCCATTATTACCAAGGTGGGGACATGGCAGCGTCCAGGCAGGCGTGGTGCAGGAGGAGCTGAGAGTTCCACATCTTTATCTGAAGGCTGCTAGGAGAAGGCTGGCTTCTAGGCAGCTAGGTCGAGGGTCTTAAAGTCCACGCCCACAGAGACACACCTACTCCAACAGGGCCACACCTCCTAATAGTGCCACTCCCTAGACCGAGCATATACAAACCATCACAGGGGAGTCTGGTTCCTGCCAATCCTGGCTGTTGGCAGAGCTTGGTCCCTTAGAGTTCCTAGGCCCGTTTTCTTGCTGGCTCAGGGGTCCCTACCCCCATCTTCCAAGTTACCACCAAAAGGAAAGAGACAATGAAGATTTTCATGTGGCATCTTTGGCTCATCTGGGGACAGTTCTTTGATTTCAGAGCCTCTTGCTTATCAGATCATCAGCTAAATAAGAGAATCTGCCTCCAGGACTGACCACCTCAAAAATACAGGCCAGGGCTCTGTGGGCATGTTCTTCCAGGCTCCGGCAATTAAGGGGTGCATGTTTTCCAGGGGTTCTTTGTCTGCGATCACAATTTCTTCAAATGATTTGGGTTGAGTCCTTTTCATAGAGGGTGACTGTGTTTTATTGACCCATCCTGAGTCTCCTGCCATCTAGTCTGTAAGGGCCGACTACTGAGGGGGGCACCATCTTTACCTCCTCTCTCTGAATATTGTTTGCCCGTCCAAATGCACACACTGAAGTCTTGGTTACCTCAAAACGTGACCTTCTTTGGAGCTTGGTTCTTTGAAGATGTCACTAGTTAGCATGAGGACATGTGCCCTGGCATCATCAAAACAAAGAGGCAAGCATGAGGAATGGAGCTCCATCCTTCGCACCACTGTGGAAAGGCTATTGGCACACAGGTGGGGGCAGGTGGGCACGCCCTTCTAATCCCCCCGCAGTGAAGAGGCAGAGACAAAGAAGCCTGAGACTCCTTGGCCGGACAGCCCAGCAGAGTCAGTGACTGAGACTCCTTGGCCGGACAGTCCAGCAGAATCAGTGAGCCACAGGTTCAGTGAGAGGCCCCGTCTCAAAAAGCAAGGTGGGGAAATGGAGAAATGGCTCAGGGAATAAGAGTTCTGGCCACTCTTCCAGAGGACCCAGGTTCAATTCCCAGTACCCACGTGACAGCTAACAACCATCTGTGACAGCAGTTCTAAGGGATCCAACCCCTCTGGCCTCTGTAGTCACTGCAAACACTGTGCTCAGACATATGCAGGCAAAATACCCAGAAACATAAAGTGTAAATTGTTTCATTTTTTTAAAAAGGTAGATGGCTCCTGAAGAGTAACACTTAAAGACTTCTCTATTTTTATTTATATGAGTACACTGTAGCTGTCTTCAGACACACCAGAAGAGGGCATCAGATCTTATTACAGATGGTTGTGAGCCACCATGTAGTTGCTGGGATTTGAACTCAGGACCTCTAGAAGAGCAGACAGTGCTCTTACCCACTGAGCCATCTCTCCAGCCTGAGGAACGACACTTAAAGTTGACCTCTGATCTCCACACACGTCTGCCTCCACACACAAGACCCTGTACACGCATCCACAGGCACTAA
>BDUI01002658.1:28326-59574 GCA_002335545.1 Apodemus speciosus | reverse complement strand
GGTCCCTGTGGGTCTCCAAGACAGAACCCAGTGCCCACAGTGTCGTCTCTGGACAGATAGTATGTTTTACTTGTGTCCTCAACCTTGAAGGGAGCCTTACAGGGCAGGGAGCTAACCTTCCTTTCGGATATGCCCCTCACTCCACTGTTCTAATACAATTGACTGGAGAGCACGGATTAGTGCGTCATGGATCCCTGAGCATAGGAGTTCCAGGAGAACCCCAGGCCCTAGGGAGATGTGCGAGGGATGGCACCTCACCTACCCAGGAATGATAGCGTCAGATTGGGCACCCTGTTCAAGCCTATAACCCTAGCAGCACTAGGGAAGTGGAGGCAGGGGAATTAAAAGTTCAAGGCCAGAGGCTGGAGAGCACTGACTACCCTTCCAGGGGTCCTGAGTTCAATTCCCAGCAACCTCATGGTGGCTCACAACCATCTGTAATGGGATCTGATGCCCTCTTCTGGTGTGTTTGCAGACGATGACAGTGTACTTATATACATTAAATAAATAAATAAATAAATAAATAAATAAATAAATAAATAAATAAATCTTTTTTAAAAAATCGAGGCCAGCTTTGGCCACATGAGACAGCTTTATTTTGTTTCCTTCTTTCCTTCTTTTCCTTCCCTTCTTTCTTTCTTCCTTTCTTTCTTTTTTAGTTTTCCGGTTTGGTTTTGTTTTATTTTCTCCAGGATCAGGTCTCATGATGTAGCTTTGACTGTCATTGTGCACACCAGGCTGACCCCGAATCCGCAAAGATCCGCCTGCCTCTGCCTCCCTGGTGCTGGGATTAAGGGGGTGCACCACTACACCTGACTTGGTTTATTATTTATTTGTTTCGTTTTTCTTAAATAGTATGACCCCAGTCAGCACCCCGATATGTGATGAGCCACAAGGAGCTGCTAGGGGAAAAAAAAAAAAAACAAGAGCTTTATCTCACATTCTAGAATTCTTGAGAAAAATCAGGTACCAGGTGGCAAAGCAGGGTTGAGCAAGGGGCTTCACAGAGCCGGGCTGCTTTCCCTCCCAGTACCTACTTAATAGTTTTCTAAGTATCTTCTGTGCCACTTCATAAGAAATCAGGTCCACACTGGAAAGATGGTTCAGTGGTTAGGTGCACACACAGCTCTTGCTGTTGGCTGGTTTCAATCCTTAGAACACACGTCAGGCTGTTCACAGCCTCTAATGCTACTTCCGGGAGCTAGGATGCCCTCTTCTGGCTGCCATGCGTCACTGCATGCATGTGGTATACATACACTTAGGGACATATTTTAATACATATAATATATATATATTGAAAGAAATCAAAGGAGCCGGGCAGTGGTGGCTCACACCTTTGATCCCGGCACCCGGGAGGTCAAGGCAGGCAGATCTCTGAGGCCAAGCTGATCTACAAAGCAAGTGCCAGGACCACCAGGACTACACAGAGAAACCCTGTCTCCTAAAGCCAAAAGAAATAAAAGAAGTCAGAGCTTCCAACCAGAGATGGCCTTTTCCTCAGGAGTAGCCGGGAAGCAGTGACGGGAGGCCTCCACAGGTTACAGAAGGAGGGGTGCAAGGTCCAGCCATCACCGGAGGCAGAGACCGAGTGTAGCAGGAGAATACAGGAACTCTGAGTTCAAGCAAGAGAAGCGCCTCGTACCATTTCTTTCGTGAATACTCCAAGAAGGCCAGGCTGAGAGGGCACTCCTGGGTCCTTTCCCTGTCTCTGCACTTGATCATGGCGTAAAGCCAGGTACTACCAAGAAAAAAACACCCCCTGGGCAAACACGTACTTCAAAGTAGAATGTAGTCGTGTAATATGTCTATGACGCCAGCATTTAGGAGGCGGAGAGAGACGAGAGGAACCGTGGAAGCTCAAGGCCAGCCTGGGCTACAGAGCAAAACCCTGACTGAAAAAAAAAAATAAATGTTTTTTGTTTGTTTGTTTGTTTGTTTTATTTTAAGAAAAGAAAAAGAAAACACACCATGAGGGTCACCATGGACACTTATCATGTTCCCATCTCAGAGGTGACCTCTGCTCCCAGCAGTCAGTGCTCGTCCCTGGAAGGAGCCAGAGCAGGAGTTCCCTCTGGAGAGGAGCCCTCAGTCTTCCGCGGGGTGGGGCAGGGCTGAGGGCTTGTGAACAAAGACCAGGTAAGGACATAAATCAGCTGCCCTATCACATTTCCTGCCCTGAAAGCCCCTGTAAAACACAAGAGAAAATTGACCTGTCAGGGGGATAGATGGGCAGCGCCAGCCCTGCCTCCAGGGCGGCTGCCCGTCACCCTGGGGTCCCACCTGCCCTGTGTGCCCTCACGCTGAGCAGACCGCAACTGCCCAGCAGCCCTGTGGAGAAAGGGCACAGCAGTCTGAGGGCTTGGCTCCTTCCCTCACCCCTCCACCCACCCCAGGCAGACAGGCCCAGCTGCTGAGCCTGTAAGCTATAAACCGGATGGAGACCAGGCTCGGTGTCAGGAGACAGCTCGAGTGCCTTTTAAAAAATGTAATCTCTTTTTATTTCCCCCACTCTCCCCTCCCTCCCCCCTCCAGACCATAACCTCCAGTCACTCCTCCCCTCTTCCTGTGCTGCTGGAGGTGACCTTGGTGCCAGGACCTTAGTGTGAGGCTGCTAGAGCCAGCAAGGACGCCCTTCTCACCTTGAATATCCGCGTCGGGAGCCCCGAGCACGGTGTGGGAGGAGAAGGAGGCAGGCTGTGGTGTGGCAAGAAACTGCCCTCTCCAAGGTGACCCACCACCTGCCGCTGGCCAGCTCAAGAGTCTAGGAACCTAGGTTGGAGCCCTTGAAGCTCGAGGTGAATGACTGCGCCCTTCTGCCACCCGCTCCTCTGGATAATGGAGGCTGACACCTCCGGACTCCAGGAGCTCAGCAGAGCCGTGCATGACCTCTTGTAACTTGCTCCCAATGCAACCCAGCTGTATGCCGTCAACCCATTTTATGGTAGAGAAAAAGCAGCCAGACAGCTCTGGAGGCTGCCCCACACTTAGCTAGTGGACAGTCAGGCTGGACTAAGATCTTGTCCGTCTGTGTCCCTCATGAACTCTGGGATCTCAGTGCTCCCCAACTATGATGTCCAGATGATCCCTCCGGCCACTGGGCCACAGCCACGGTGTGCCCAAGGCCTGAGGATTACCACATCTCACACTCTAGGGGGACAGGTGATCACTGTCTATGGTGACAAAAGCCAAGAAGAGGGGACAGAGGAACCTTTACCTAGCAGCAGGGGCTGCCCTCATGACCAGGGATTAGGCGGAAGATGCCATATGGGGACTAGTCTAAGAAAGACACAGGTTTGGAACAAAGCTGCCAGGCTGTGGGGCCAGTTTACCAGGGGAGAGGGGTCATGGAAGCTCATGGCTTCCACAGGTCTGCGTGGCCAAAGCAACAGAATATGGACGTCACAGGGAAAGGGTTAGACAGAGCTGAAGATCTAGCACGCGAGGTCTGGAAGTAGGGCAGAGCCAAGAGGGGAAGTCAGCCCTTCTGTCCGACTGTGCCAGCCCGATTGCCCTCCCAGACACAAACCTGGTTAGGCCTTCCAGCCCTGCAGGGTACAGTGACTCTCCTGGAGTCCAGAGGACAGCTTCCCAGACCTCCTTTCCTCCTGTCCTCTGAACCCTGCGTGTCTGGATATGGAGGGTTCTGGAGCCGCCTGGGGCCTAGGGCCTGGGGTATAGGGTATTGAAGGTATCTTCCTTCCAGTCTTCCAGGAGAATAATACCAGAGATTGCACAGCCTCCACCCAAGGAGCTGAGGTGTGTTCCTCTCAGGGCTCGGCTGGATCAGAGTTCCCACCAGATTTGAGCCTGGACTCTCTGCAGGTGCTTTCTGGGGACCAACCATACCACTGACTCATGCCTGTATCCCTCAGCCAAGAGTAAGCAGGCACCTCCAAACAGCCTTCCTCAGCAGCCGCTCCGAGGTCTGAGCTGCTAGCACATGCCCAAGGCATGCTGACACAGCCGTAGGTTCCCAGCTTCCCCAGGCTGAGATCTCCGGGGTCCTAGAACAGCTCAAATCTCCTGGCTTCCAAGCCTCTGCTTCCCCCATCTTCCTGGGGCCTTTCAACCCCTCGCTCCTGACCTAGCCCCTCCTGTGGCACATGGTCTCCTCCCTCAGACCCTTCCCCAGGGCTACCACAGCCACGCCGGGCACCAAGTGATGGCTACTCCAAACAGCTTAGTTGTCCCTACACCCCAGCCAGTGTAGGGCTGTGCCTGCCTTATCGCAATAAAATGCCCAGAATCAAGTGCGCGCACACACGCGTGCACATACATGCACGCACCCCCATTGACCTCTGGCCTTAGGCTCTCAGATACAGGCTGAGGGTCTGTGGGGACTCGTCCTGCAGCTACGTGGGCTCAGCGAGAACAGGCCATCTGTGGAGGCCACGAAGCCTATGTATTCATCCCACAAGAAGTGTCCTTGGGGTACAGAGTAGAGGGGATACCTTTGCATAACTTCCTCCCATGTTTCTGTTCTTGCCTAGCCTCTGCACAATGGGACTTCATATAGGACTAGTCTGTATGCCCCCCTCTCCTGTGTGATGTAACCTTTGAACCTTCCAGCATCCTCGCAAGCACCGCGCTCTTAAGGAAGACTGGCTTGTGCCACAGGGTCGTCCTTAACTCATTACCCAAGCTTTGCTCCCCTTGTCTATCTCCTCCAGCTAGGCACACTGGACCCCGCCCTGCTATCTGTCCAACTCCACCTCTTTTTCTACCACCTCTTTCTATTCTCCCGCCCCACCCCTTTTCCTCGGCTGCATCCGAGTTCCAGGATGTTAGGCACTGGGTCCCCTGAGGTGGGTGCCGGAGTGGACTTATGTAGGGCAGCTTGGCTCATGGGACCACCTGACAGGGAAAGCAGATGCCAGCCACCAGGCCTGAGGCCAGCGTGCGGTAAGAGGCGGGCGGTGTCCGTGAGCAGACACTGGGATCTGGAGCCTGCCTAGCCCATCCAAGAAAACCCAAGGGTGACTGGACTGGAACAAAGAAGTCAGACCAAGGTCACTTGGGACTTTCCATGTTCCGGGGTGTCTGTCCTTGGCCTGCCAGGGACGGTAGAGCAAACAGGCTTGGTATATAGCCCCATTTGGGTCCAAATTTTGGTGTGTCTGTGTGTTTCTCTTTTCAAATTTAAATTTATTTTTCCATGTCTCAAATTTTCAATCTTTCTAATTGATGGGACAAAGAAAACGCAGGAAGCCCAGCAAGGTCAGGGGCTCGTGTGACCCGTGTTGCAGGTTTGCAGCTGGGAGGGGCTTCAGTGCAGGGGGAAGGCAGGAGGCCATTGTGACTTGCAGCCTCTGCTTCGGTCACTAGCTCACTGGCGAGTGGGACCTAGGGACTCTCTTCCCTTCAGTCGCTTCAGGACTGAAGGTGTACCTGCAGCCAGCACTGCATGCCTGCAGGACACAGGACTCTTGTTCCTTAGGGGCTGGACAGGGCCGCCTGGAGCTCTCTCTTCCCAGACACACAGCTCTCTCCCACAAAATAGTTTAATGCAACTTAATGGCTTGAAGTTGATGTAAAAATTACAGGCACACGGCTGGGGTGGGGTGGGGGGCCTCGTAAGAAATCCTTTAGAAAATATAATTGAGTTAATGGAGCCATAACTGCGGCTCATTTTGGGGGTAATTGGCCCGCTTTTTGTCACCCCGTCCATTTACATACTCCTGTTTTCTTTTTGCGATTGATTTTTTTCTTTATAAAGTGGGCCACTTTACTGCAATTTTTACAGCCCCAGTGATGAATAAAACCTCATCTTCCCGCTCATTAAGACACTGGAATTAGCTGGGCCCAGGGCCCCACCAGGCAATTTGCTTAACAATCCCAAGGCCGCTGCAGCGGGCGGGGCCAGGCTCCGGAAGGTGGGTCCTGGACCCTGATCCACCTCCCAAGGAAGGAAAGGAGGACAGAAACCTGCCTCCAACTACCCAACCTTGAACCTAACACATCCTCCTCCTCCTCCCGCCTTCCTCGGCGGCTGACGGCTTCTCCGGCCTTGGACTCTCCGCCCTCCAGCCCGCCTCCCGCGGCTGTCACTCAGAAGCCCCACCCACCCGCCCCCCCCGACTGCAGACCAAGGTCACGCTTCCTAGAAAATACTATTATTTTTAATTATATATTTAAAAACATCTATATACACACAGGGTGAGTGTGTCAGCACAATGGGACATAAGACGGAAACGGAGCTCTGTGAAGGGTTTTCCAGCACCCAGCCATTCTCTCTGCAAATGCGGGAGCAGGGGCAGGCACCCTTATCCCCCCACTTACCCGCCACTGGCAACCCGGTGTTTGGTTTTGACTTTACTTTCCTCTCCCTGCGGCCCCCCTTCCTGGGCGCTAGGTAAGCGCTTTGCCCCTGAGCGCTGCCCCTGCTCTCTGTTTACCTTCGGTTCTGAGACATGGTCTCACTAAACTGCCCAAGCCGAGCTTCGACTCCTCCCTGTCGCTGAGGCAGGCCTTGAGCTTTTGAGCCTCAGCTTCAGTCTCCTGAGCAGCTGCAATCAGAGGCCTGCAAACACCAGGCCCAAGTCACTTGGTCATCAGCCACGGTACGGTACATGGGTCCACGTGGGTTTTTCTTCCTGACTTTGTAATACTTCCTTACATGTGAACAGGACTCCTACATCACACGCTCCTGCCATGAAATACTGCACCACCGTAATTTCTGTCTTGGTTTCTCTTCAGTTGATGATGTAAAGTACTCTTACCAGCTAGGCGGGCCGGTTCTTCTGTCTGGTTTGTGCGACTCTAGCAGTCTCAGCTGCTTGGAGGAGCGCCTTTAAGGCCCCCACCTATCCTCCCAACATCGTTCCAAATGTGTCTGGGGGAGCAGACTGGAGCCTGTACTAACAGGATTTGGGTGACACTGAACTGTCGGGGCCACACTCAGATCCACTGCTCCAGGCCAAGTCCTTGGTGGAGGCAGTCGGCACTGTGGGCAGCGCACCTGCTAATATCCTCTCTTCACCTATGCTGGGAGGAGGGTGTGTCCTTAGGCACGACCCCCAGAAATCTAACACTCCGCTAGGCAGAAAAGGAAGACTGAACTCAGGCAATGGAGAGTCCAGAGCTAGCACCGACAGGGCTCCGGGCTAAGTGGCCTTATCTCGGCAGCCCCCTCCCCACCAAACTACTGGACCCACCCGCAAATGGTGCCCTCTGCTGGCCATCCCAGTCTCTGACGGGAAGGCTAATTGGCTCAGGAATCAAGCACAGTCGGCTCTGATTGGTCACACTGGGCCGGTGGGCTAGGATACTGTGATTGACAGCCARACCCGGAAGCAGTCAGTCGGAAAAGCTGTCTGGGCACCTTGTTCGGATCAAGCTCTTCACACAAATATGAACAAGCCTTTCTCCCTCCCTCCGGTGCAGCGTGGTTCCAGCCCTGCATAGTCACAGAGCTGGAGTTCCTTCTGACCCAGAAGCCTCCAAGCACTCTCTGTCTAAGTCAGAGAGTGTGAGGAGAGCCACAGGCATCCTAAGAAAGCTGGTTGTCGGTCTTGAGTGTCAGGCCGAGAGACCTGTTCTGAGAATAGCGCTTTGCAGCTGAGCTGGGTTACACCTCTGCTTCCATGTTGTCCCGGAGAGTGCGGGGCACCCGGTACACTCAAGGGGTCTGTACTCTTGTAGGGTTTGCGGGATGGAGAACGAACAGCTCCACCCCCGGAGACAGSTGTCTACTTCCGGGTTGAGGATGTAGCTGCAGGCAGGGGTTACAGTCATTCATGTGAGTCCCAGAGACACTGGGGTGTAGGRTGGCTTGGTCTCTGCCACTGGGGATCCAATTGTGTCTACTTATGTCACCTCCTTCAAGGTCTGAGTGGAAGGGCTTCTGAGAGGGGCAGCACCCCTGGCCTGTGTCTCACAGCAAGGCACTCTGGGCAGGCAGGGCAGAGAGAGCTGCAGACCCCTGAGGACAGGAAGCCAGGACTTCAGGGACAGTGAGGAACTGCTGGACAATCCACATCTCTACCGCTCGGGACCGCAGGAAGCCCACCAGAACTAGAGGGGAAGCACGAGCCGATTTTGGAAGCTGCCGGTGCCAGTGCCAGATCATACACCTGCCTGGGTGCTGGGGGTGCCCGAGCTCTCTCTCCCACGACAAGCAGAGGCACAGGTAACGGAAGCCAGACTCCCTACGCTTGACACAGGCTCTGTCCCAGGATGCTCCTGGCCAGGGTGCCTCCCACAGTATGACCTGACCGCTTAGATACCTCACAGCCGCCCCCAGGGTCCCTCTCCATCCCTTGGTCCCTTTGCCTCTCCTCCATGGGTCCACAGACCCAAGTGGACTTTGTGGTCCCTGGATTTGGGGCCTCAACTGCGGGTCCCTGTCCTGGCATTACTGCTGATCCTGCTGCCTAGGGCAGGCCTAGTTCCCACGCAGGCGCCTAGCCTTAGTGTTTGTTGGCTCTGACTCCTAGGCTCTCCCTCCTCAAATGGGACAGGGTAGAAATGGAGGCTCCCTACCGTCTCTAGCTCCTCTGCCCAGTGCTGGGGTAAAGAGGGTGAGCGAAACTTGGTCTGTCTCCAGCCCAGGACTCCGATCCACTTCCCAGGAGAATGTGTGGTGGGGTGGGACAGTGGACAGGCTGCAGTTTTGTGTTCTTTCCCTGGGGAAAGAGATGGAGACCTGATGCTGGGAGTCAGATACTCAAGCCCCTGGGCTGGGCTGCCTCTTCTAACATGTCTCACGCAACTCCCAGGGGCTCCGGCTGACCTGGAACTCCATATGTAAGCAGACCAGCCTCAAACTTATTGTAATCCTCCTGCCTCAGCCTTCGGGGTCTTGGCATTACCGGCTTGCTCTACCATACATAGTTCCAGCAGCCGTTTTCTGCAACAAATGAAGGCTGAGGTCATCAGGAGGCCAGGAGGGTAGGGGAGGCCCTACCCCTCCAGCAGGAGAGCCCTCCCTCCCCCCTGCTGCCCCGCGGCCTGGCTAGACCTGGGCCCCAGAGAGTTGGGGGTGGCTCCACAGCCCAGGAGCCGCAAAGGGCAGAGAGAGTGCAGTGTGGCGGCCAGCCGCCAGCAGGGCCGCCAACAATGTGGTTTCAATCTAATTGTCCCAAAATATTGTTACAACACAAACCACGTGTCATCCATTCACCTGCAACTGATCAGCCGCAAAGCTACCGGATAAACGGGCTGCACACTCTGGCTGGGCTCTGCATCTGGCCTGCTTTCTGCCTGGGCAAGGAGGGTCAGGACAAGGGGCTACGCTCTTCCTCTCTCTGTGGTCCACTAGCCCTGTGGTGGGGAAAAAGAGTCAGGACTCTGGGCCTCGGAGGGTCGAGAGGGAGCCAGCGGTCTGCACCACAGCTAAAACCCAGCCAGCAGAGATGTGTCCAGTTTGCAGCGGCCCAGGAGGCTCACTGTCTTTTCTCTACCCAACCCCAGAGGCAGTACTGGATCCTCACCCCCAGGGGAATCATCTGCACAGCCATCACAGTAGCGGCAAGACAGGCTTCAAAGGCTCCCAGGCCTCTCTATCCATCCATCCATAAGACTCAAGTGACTGTAGATGAAGTTGGAGATAGCCTGACTTAGTCATGGAGGAAACTGAGTCTCACAGAAGGGCCAGGTGCCCCACGGCCAAGGACAGAGAGCTGTAGCAGTAAACACCAGGACCTGGCCTGGTAGCTTGCTCTCCAAAGACACAGGCCCCTGGAAAGAAACCTGGAGGTGTGATCTCCAGGGGGACAGGTTACAGAAGTGACCAGCAAGTGCTAGCACGGCCAGCGGCTCTCTCTATACCCCCAGAGCCCAACTGCAAGGCCTTAAGCGCTGATGGTGTGCTAGGAGACAGGAAACAGGATAACAAGGAGCCCAAATGGGGTCCTAAAGAGACCCCGGTAGGCTGGGCACAATCCAGCTTCTCCCAGGGACTCAGGGTCTTCCGGAAGGAAGATCCCATCCGACAAGGGTGCGAGGGTATACCTGATGCCGCCGCAGGGTGAGCAGCGATGGCCACAAGCTCTGGAGGGCAAGCTGAGGGACATCAGGCAGGAGTCCACCCCACTCCCACTCGGGGAGTACAGTGCTGAGAACTGGGAGTATGTGGGCACCTCGTGGCTATAACACCTGATAACAGTCTGGGTGGCCTGAACATCATTTGTCCTCCACAAACATAAAGGTCAACAAGCAGTCAGCGTCAGGGTGCCGTGCAGTGTGACCTCATCTCAAGATCCCTAAGTGAGAGACTAGACCAGTGTTTCCTGATGTTGTGACCCTTGTGTGGTGACCCCCCCCAACCATAAAATTATGTTGTTGCTACTTTAATAATTTTTCTACTGTTATGAATTGTAACAGTACAATTCATAACAATTGTAACAGTATGTTACAAAATATTGTAACATAAATATTTTTTGGATACAGGTTTGCCAAAGGGGTCAAGAACTGCAGGTTGAGAACCACAGGGCTGGAGCGATGGCTCACCAGTTAAGAGCACTTGCTACTCTTGCAGATGACAGGAGTTCAGTTCTCAGAATTCATGTCAGACAATTCGCTCCCAGGGACCCGACACCCTTTTCTGGCCTTCCTGGGCACCTGTGTGAGCGTGAGTGTACATGCAGAGATGCAAAACAGAATGAAGTTTTGTTTTGTTTTAATTCTTAAATGGGACTCAGAGACATTAAGTAATCTACCTTGAGGCAGCACAGCTGTGGAATAGCCGATTTAGTGGTCTGTGCCTTGCTGTAGAACAAAGTCTGAAAAGAATCGATAGAAGTTCGGTGCCTCCGGGTGCAGAAATACAGGCAGGGATATCTGGCAGAGAGGAGGGCAAGGTCTCCGAGCACCGCTTCGAACCTGTGTGTCTCGTGTCTGTGTGTGGAGATAGTTACTCATCCGGATAGCTCTGTGCCGGCTAGGCAGCCCAGAAGGGCTGTAGCCTGATTCAGTGTCACACAGCCATCAGAGACAATGGAGGCACTCCCCGCTCACACTCTGGGGACCACCTCCCACAGCTGTGAGCCAGAACTAACTAGCCTTCAGGATCAGGATCCTGATAAGCAACTCTCACAGCATAAACAGAGTGGAGCGTCTCCTCAGAGAGATTTCCATGTCAGTGGATAATAATGAGATGTGAGCTGAACAGAGAAAAGTTGCTACCTCATGACTAGGGATAGCTCTTCCTGTGGCCCTGGAAGCTGTCTTGGGGTAGCAGCAATTGCCCCCAAGTGATAGATACTGTGTGAGAAATCAGAAGACCCATACCCCATTTGCGCTGCTAGCAAACCCAGCTTGCTACCCACTCTGTGGCCACAGAGCAAAGTGGGCGGGGCTGCCTCGAATCTCCTGTTGAAGTAGGGCTGAATGATGGGGTGAGCTAGGAGGAGTTAGAATGGACTTCTATCCCTAAGAGGGAGCCCATGGAGACGCCTCAAGCAGACCCTGCCTGCCTCTCATGGGCCTCTTGTTTCTTTTTGAAACGGGGTCTCATGTACTCCAGGCTAGCTTCAGACTCCCTATAGAGCTGACTTCTTTTATTTTTTTTAAAGATTTATTTATTATTATATGTATATACACTGCAGCTGTCTTCAGACACTCCAGAAGAGGGCATCATATCTCGTTATAGATGGTTGTGAGCCACCATGTGGTTGCTGGGATTTGAACTCAGGACCTTTGGAAGAGCAATCAGTGCTCTTAACCTCTGAGCCATCTCTCCAGCCCTTCATGAATTTTCCTGTCTGAGAAATTTCACAGGAGTGGATTCTGAGATATCCCCCCCTTTTCCCCCCTGTTTTCTTTCACTTAACACAAAGATTGGCCCATATGCTGTGTCTGTGCATGGCGTGTGCGCATGAGTGCAGGGCCCGTGGAGGCCGGGAGACAGCGTCAGAAATCCTGGAGCTGGAGTTACAGGCAGATGTGAGCCGTCCCATGTGGTGGGGCTGGGACTCGAACTCAGGTCCTCTGCTGGCGCCAAGTGTACTTCTCACCCCTGAACCAGCTCTCCAGTCACGACTCCTTTCCGTTTCAAGGCTGAGTGCTATTCCGCTGTCTGGCTCCACCACAGTTTGCTATCCACTCCTCCTTGAATTGGCACACTCCCTGAAGAGCTGCCTTCTTCTTTCAGCTCTTGGGTGTAAGGCACAACCCAGAGAACAGCGTGGTCCAGATGGTTGCGTGGGATTGGCATTTGTTGAGTTGTGATACTTCTATGTTGGACTTGTGGGTGACACCTCTCTCCTTTTGTCGACCCGGATTCTGGTTTTATTATTATGTTTTATTCTTTGCAATTTGGGGTGGAACTGAGGGCTCCGTACTCACCGGGCATGAGCTGCACCCTAGCCTGGCCCTCACTGTTTCCTTCCCAACCCTTCTCTGGCTCCAGAGGGTTCGTGAAGGTGCARTGCTCAGGAAGTAGAGCGCGAACGGATGCACGGGGCTGTGGCTGGGAACTCTGCCGCCGTGCCTCAGTTTCTCCATCTCTTTACCTGTCGACTGGGGACAGACCAGCCCCTGCCTCTCAGGTCAGGAGCATAGGGTAGGTAAACCCAGCGCTGACACAGAGAGGTAAGCATTTATGAGTGGCAGCACCCACTGCTCACAGCTCAGAGCAGGGGAACATCTTGATTTTCGTATGTCTTCTATCTTGGTTATTTATGTTATTGTCTCACTGTGTAGCCCTAGTTATCCTCAGACTTAATGTAGTCCGAGCTGGCCTCAAATTCTCTTTGTTTGGCTAGAAATGGGCTGAGTAGTTAAAAAAAGCACTTGCTGCTCTTGCAGAGAGGGTCAGAATTCAATTTCCAGAACTTATGGGGTACCATATATACATGCAGGCATCACACTTATACGCATAAAATAAAATAAAAAAAACCTAAACAAATTAAAAACAGAACAAAAACATCTTCCTACTGTGTAGGTCGGACTGGGATTTTAGGCCCAGGCCACTAGGCCTGGGTAAATTAAGATGTGGGGGAGGGGGAGCGGGGGGGGATGGGGGGGCTCAGACTGGAGAGATGGCTCAGAGGTTAAGAGCACTGGCTGCTTTTCCGAAGGTCCTGAGTTCAAATCCCAGCAACCACATGGTGGCCCACAACCATCTGCAATGAGATCAGACGCCCCCTTCTGGGCTGCTACCGTGTGCTCACATACAATAAATAAATAAATCTTAAAAAAAGATTTGGGAACCTCCCCTCTGGCTCAGCCCCCTTCCCGTGGTGCAGGGGCCTGGCTGGAGGAGGGGGCGAGTACCTGCCCTGAGGGAGCTTCTCTGTCTCCACAGAGGAAAGAGCTGCCCAGCCCGAGAAGATGCTCCAGGCTGAGATCCTTCCCACTGGTTTTGCCTGTTTCTCAGGCTAGTGGAGGGATGGAGGGACGATGAGTCACGGCTAGGCAGGTGCCCACCTCCCTGCACCTGCCCCAGGTGAGGTGAGAGGAGAAACCCCAGCCCAAGGCCCGAGGCAGGACAGGTGTGGTGGGCTGAGGCCTCCCTCCCACACCCACACAGGCCCCAGGCCCCTGACTGTCTGGGGCCAGCTTGGCTGTCTCCCAGGCCTGGAAGCAGGAGTCTGGGTGGGCCTCTGGCATTCACCTCAGGCTCTGCCTCTGCTGGGAGCAGCCTCTTTGACTTCTGGCTGTGACCTGGGAGTCCAGCTACCTTCCACTAGAGAGCTGTGTGGCCTTTGGCAGATCGTATGCCCTCTCTGGGCCTCAGCGTCTTACCTCTGGATGGTTGGTCCCATGATCGCCTCTGGGCCCCTGAGACCCATAGCTGCTTCCCCTCGTCCCAAAATCCAGAAACCAGGCATGCATCCTTCACCTGCATCAGAGGGCAGGCATACTGTGTCAGGAGACCAAGTCAATGCTGGGTGGTGGAGCCATGAACCGGGTGCTCTCCTCCATGGCAAGTGGCGGGGGAGGGGGAGAGGACTCCGGGATCCCGCAGCATTAGGACAACCAGGTTCCAGGGATCTGGAGACTTCCAAAGGAGAGTAAGACAAAGGACAAATTTCCACAGACTCTCAGCCCAGACACAGCCTGCTTCTGGGATCAGGGTGGGAACAGTGAGTGGTCAGTGCCTACTGGCCGGTTTGGCCTAGGGATAGGGTGTCATACATCCTCATGAGGAGGGAGGCAGGACTTGGGTACCGTAAGATAGGTGTAGGTGTGTTCTGTCCCCGCCCCCACCATCACCACTGCAGAAAGCACCCGTAACTCCGATGCTGGGTTCCAGCCTGGCTGTGGCTCCAGAGAAACACAGGCTCCTAGCTGGGGAGAGGAACCGATGGCAAGAGTGCTTGCTAAGCAAACACGAAGGCCTGAGTGTGGCTCCTTAGCGCTCATGCAGGTGCCAAGCATGGCAGAACGTGTCTGTAACTCCAGCACCGAGGGAGTTACACAGGGGGATGCCCAGGAGCTTGCTGGCCGGACAGTCTGCTGAAATGCTGAGCTCTGGTTCCGGTCTGATCCGGTGAGAGACCCTGTCTCAAAGAATAAGGTGAGGTCAGGCAGCGGTGCAGGCATTTAATCCCAGCACTCGGGAGGCAGAGGCAGGTGGCTCTCTGAGCTCAGCCTGGTGTAAAGGGTAAGTTCCAGGACACCCAGGGCTATGCAGAGAAACCCTGTCTCAGTCCCCATTCTCTCCTCCAAATAAATAAATAAATAAATAAATAAATAGTATGTTAATTAAGATATAAAAATGGAAGAAGGGCATTTTAATATCAATAAATGTTTAACGGAAGAAAAAGATGGAGTCAGGGTGGAGAGATAACTCAGGAGTTCAAACACTTCCTGCTCTTCCTGAGGACCTGAGTTCAGTTCTCAGCACCCAAGTCAGGCAGCTTACAACTGCCTGGAAATCCAGCTCCAAGGAATCTGACACCCACTTCTTTTTTTTTTTTTTTTTCTTTTTCGAGACAGGGTTTCTCTGTGTAGCCCTGGCTGTCCTGGAACTCACTCTGTAGACCAGGCTGGCCTCGAACTCAGAAATCCRCCTGCCTCTGCCTCCCAAGTGCTGGGATTAAAGGCGTGCGCCACCACCGCCCAGCTTGACACCCACTTCTTGTCTCCAAGAGCACGCACATGTGCACACACACATATACACATATGCATACACACATACATACAAATGCATACACACACATGATACATATTTTAAAATAAGGTGCAGAGTGATAAAGGAAGGTATCTGGCATGAGCCTCCGCTACATGGGCCCGCGCCCTTGCACGCACACAGCATGTACACACAATACCAGGATAAGCTCCCTCCTGAGCCCCCTGAGGCTTCAGGGGACACATGAAGCAGCACCTACTTGTTTAGGGCACCCACCAGGGCTTGATACCCTGGATAGCATTACCTGAAGTGGACTAGAAAGAGACAGGGAGTGGTGGCTGGCCTCGAGGAAGGCCAGGCTACCTATATGCCTGTCTGTCTGTCTGTCTGTCTGTCTGTCTGTCTGTCTGTCTGTCTGTCTGTCTGTCTTTTGTTTTTGTTTTCTCTGTGTAGCCTTGGCTGTCCCGAAACTCTCTTTGTAGACCAGGCTAGCCTAAAAAGCGTGCCCCACCTCCCAGCACATACATGTCTCGCTGCTTCATCACGGGTCAGAAAAAATATCCACGGTAATCCCGGGATAACCAGGCCCTGCAGAAAGCTGAGAGGCTTCTCCAGGCTCCGTGGGATCCTGAGAAGCTGAAGGCCCCAGCCCAAACCTGGGCAGTGATTTTGAGCCAAGGGGCTAAGGGCACATCACTACGGGGGAGTCCGAGCATATCCCAGAGGCCGACTTGTCCTCCTTCTGGGGCGTGACCCCAACTATAGCTAAGGAGTCAGGAAACACTGTCAGGGGACAGTGCTATGTGTAGTCTCAGGGGACCCAAGTCAATGTGGGATTCAGCTCTGCTTTCCGCAGCTGTCACCTCGCACTGGCCATAGCAATTGTTTCCATGGCTGGGGTGTGGCTTGCAATGCAATGCAATGTCAGCAAAGTGGACTGGTCAGCCCCAGCAGGCCCTGGGTGAGCAGGAGATCCTGTATTTGGACCAGCAGGTAGGTGCCAGTGTGTGGGGTGGCGGACAGGCTCCGGGACTTTGATGACTGGCAATGTCTCCACCTCTGTGTGTCTGGGGATAGTGAGATGGAGGTGTGAGTGGGACTTACCCACATCCTCTCCCGATGTCCCCATGCTTTGCAGCAGGCAGGTTTTGGGGTGCTGTCATCTTAGAGCAGAGTATCTAGATTCCTGACATGCAAACTTTCCAGTCTTTGAATTGGGAATAACTGCAGTAAACAGATGGCCCCAGACTAATGATTTGACCTAAGAATTTTGTTTTCTGCTACGTGGTAGTGGTGGTGGTGGTGCACATCTTTGATCCCAGCACTCGGGAGACAGAGGCACATGAGTCTCTCAATTCAAGGCCAGCTTGGTCTCCAGAGTGAGTTCCAGGACAACCAGGGCTACCCAGAAAAATCCTGCCCCAAAAAATCAAAAAGAAAAAGAATTTTGTCTTCTTGCTGGTGTGAAAGCAAGACACATTCAGAAGCTGCACTTTGAATTTCGACCTTTTCCTGATTTTTGCTAAGAGGTCTAATCCTGAGGACTGAAGAGGAGGCTCAGTGGTTAAGAGCATTTACTGCTCTTACGAAGAACGCTTGTTCAATTTCCAGCACCCACGTGGCAGCTCACAACTGTAACCCCATCTGTCACTCCGGTTTCCCAATCCCTAGGATCCGGCCTACTGCTGACTAGGGAGTCTCCAGGGCTCTGGCTACAGTGGCTGGTCAAGCGAGCCTGTTAGCGTGGTGGGAGGGGCGACCTGAGCCTGTCTCCCGCTGTCCACCTCAGCTCCCGAGTCTCCACAAACACCCCAGCACTACTCTCCTGTGCTTCGACATGGATCCCTGTGCCCAGGGTAGGTCAGAGAAGCCAGACAGGACTAAAAACTAGTAACACGTAGAGGTTTGGGGAAGGTAAGGCCAAGATGGGACACCGACCCCAGGAGGCACGAAAGGCAAGGCTGAGAAATGACCTTCATATAAGCAAGGTACCTTAGGCAAGGCCAAAGGTTGGGTAGGAAAAGGAGTTCCCAACATGGAAGAGGCCAGTCTGGACTCTCTAACCACACAGTGCTAAGATCCTCCAGTATTGGCTGATACTGCTGCATCTGTAGCATCTGTCAGTGGGAGTGTCGTTTGGGGCTGAAGACACTGTCACCTGCAGGCACAGGATTCTCCAGACCTTGTACAGAGGCCTTCAGCCACGCAGGAGAGAGAGTGGGAAAGAGAAAGCTCGAGCCAACACTGCAAAGGAGCCACTGGACAGGGCATCTCACCCAAGCCTAACGGCATAGCATGGAGAATGGTCACGATGCCTGTCCTACCCACAGGCCCCAGAGTCGCCAGGTGGGAGCTTTGTCTCTTGCGATGCCCTTCCTGGCCTGTCTAGCACGACTGCTCGTAACTCCAGCTCACGGGATCTGATACCCATTTCTGGCCTCCATGGGCCAGAACACACACACACACACACACACACACACACACACACACACACACCACTTATTCATTCATACGCAAATAATAGATTGTTTTGTTTTTGTTTCGTTTTGGTTTGGTTTTTGTTGTTGACTTTTTGAGACAGGGTTTCTCTGTGTAGCCCTGGCTGTCCTGGAACTCTATAGACCAGGCTGGCCTCAGACTCACAGAGATCCACCTGCCTCTGCAACCCGAGTGCTGGGATCAAAGGCATGCTCCACCACTGCCGGGCAATACAGCTTTTTTATTTTTATTTTTATTTTTATTTTTTAAAGAAGAGATGTCAGGTGTAATGATGACTCTAATTAATCTTTAAGATCGTTTCATGCAGAAGACTGCATTTCTCAGTTGGACAGACCTGCTTCAAATCCTACTGTGTGACCTCGGCCAAATCAATGACCTTCTCTGAATTTATGTACAGGGATAGGTCTCTGTTGCAGAACAACCGCGGGGCCCTAAGTTCTGTTGATGTGGAGATATCAAACCAGCCACTGCTCAGTGACAGCTTTCTCTTCCTCCCCATCTGTGTGCCTGTGGCTGAGGGACACAGGCTTGTCACTCTCCAGAAAGCTGGCGCTCTGGGCTGCCACAAACCCAGCAGATTCCAGGAAGGCTTGAGACTGCCTGCGGTAGACTGACATGGCCGACCTGCCTGGAGCCTGCAGACCAGAGGTCAAGCCTCGAGCCATGCCCGAAGTGCTTCCTTCGCGCCTCCTCGAGCACGTCCGTCCCAGCTCCTCCAGGGCCGTGTGTGCCAGTGGGAGGCTGCACCCAGGCCACTCATATGCCTGAGATTTGCCTGTCTGTCCCCTAAAGGTTGGCTCTGCTCTCCAGATGGGAGAGTTCCAGATGGGGCTGGAGATCAGCTTGGCTGGCAGCAAGCAGAGCATCCTGTCAGGAGGTGAGGAGGTCATCTCAGGCCTCAGAAGCCCTCCATCAGTAATCCACCCATCCATCCATCTATCCATGCACCCACCCTTCACTCTACCAACTGTGTGTGTGTGTGTGTGTGTGTGTGTGTGTGTGTGTGTGCGCGCGCGCGCGCACGTATGTGATTCTCTCCTCCCCTGTTCCTCTGTGCTGGCCTACAGTCCATTCCAGGTCTTCTTGCATGACCCTTGGATCACCTGGGTCAAAACTACTCAGGTTCTTTCGTGTCCACTCCTGTGTCTTGAAGGCTAGACTGTCCAGATGTGTCCCTGAGAAACCGTCCCTGAGGATATAAAGGTGCATCCAGGAGTCAGCAAAGCAGCTGACAGCAATCGTATGTTGGGGACTCAGCTGTGGCTCCCACGAGCACCGAGACGTGACCACCTGAGCCTTGTAGGCAACCTGCTCTCTGCTGGCTACACTGAGAGGCCCAGTGGGCACTGATGTGTCAGGGATCGATCTTAAGATCTTCCTGCAGGACAGATGCCTGGAGGCGAGTTCAGCTACACCTCTGAGGACTAAGGGAGTGGTCCCCGTCTCAGGAAGGGGGGGCTAGGGTAGGTGGCCTTATTCTTGGCTGGCCTCAAGCTCCATTTCTGGGGCCCAGCCCTACCAAGCCTGGGGTTTTGTCTTATCTTGCTGGTGGAGGTGAGGAGCTTTCCTGGGTCAGCGAGAGAGTCCACTGGAAGTATCCAAGATGACCTGCTGACCCAGATCACAAGGCCAGGGAACAGGCTGCCTGGCCCGAGGGCAGAGATGGCTGGATTCTTTCCCAAGCACTCCAGGCCCCAATGTTGCTGTTCATAGCATCGGAGCTGCAGAACTGCTAAATTGCACAGGGGACTCCTCACCCCTGGAAGATCTCGTTCATATTAATGGCTTTTCCAGGGTCCTCTCAGACACTCGGGCCCCTCCCCCCAGCTGGCCTGATTAGCAATGAGTACAAGACCAGGAAAATTATTAATTTTCATCCCTCAAGTTTACTTCTGGGAAAGTTTTGCCAATTAACTTAGCGCACCAAGACTCCCAGAGTGGAAGGGAAAAGAAGGCAGAGGCCCAGACCAGCCCCTGGGGGAGGGGCAGCAGGTGGAGGACCCATCCTCGGGAACATGGAAGGTCGGACAAGGCTGCCGGCCAGGAGGCCGCTCCTCCTCACAGCACACCCTGAGAGGGGCCAGGCTGCCTCAGTCCTGCCCTGCTCCTTCGGGGCTCTGTGGTATTCTGCAGATGTGGAGGGGGAGGGCTGGGTAGGGAACAGAGGGATGGGTACCCTGACTCAGATGGTTCTGCAGATATTGCTGAAGAGAGGTCTGGTGCTGGGTCTAGAATACTCGGAACAAGCAGCGGCTGAGATGCTACGACCTCACCTCCGTGCTTTAGGCATGGAAGGGTATCCCAGGTTCTCTCTCGCTCTGTGGTGCTGCAGTTAGGACCCAGCCCCCACCCCACCCCCACCCCCAGCTAGAGAAGAGCCCAGCTCTGATCTCCACCCCCACCCCGGCCCTGCCCCATTTTCACCCGTTTTTCTGTGCACACCTAGCATCTCCAATGCTGGGCTAGGTTCTCCTGGGTGGCTCCCACCTCTCTAACCTGCTGGGGTGGAGGGACGGTTCGCTTTGGCTTTGTGACTGAATTTAAATGTTGCTGCCGCTGGGTCTGTGTGTGGTTGGGGTGGGGTAGGAGGGCTTTGCTTCCTTCCTAGCAGATCAGGGAGTAGTTCGGACAGAATGGGTGAGGAGAGTGGGGAGACCAAGCAGACACCTGCAAAGGCCATATGGGTTCTGGCCAGACAAAAGCCTCTGCAGGAGACACAGACTTCTCTGGGAGACTGGGAGAATCAAGAAGCCAATCTAGACAAGAAGGGAGTCTCAAGGCAGGGTCCTGTTGCTATCACCTTCTCCTCTTCTTCTGGTCAGACCTGAGAGAGAGAGAGAGAGAGAGAGAGAGAGAGAGAGANAGAGAGAGAGAGAGAGAGAGAGAGAGACAGAGACAGAGACAGAGACAGAGACAGAGACAGAGAGACAGAGACAGACAGAGACAGACAGACAGAGACAGACAGAGACAGAGAGGGAGAGAGAGACACAGAGAGAGACAGAGAGGGAGAGAGAGAGAGACAGAGAGAGGGAGAGTGAGCTAGCTCTCCAGCTACTTCTGAACTAAGGGACCTGCCCAGCAGCCTGCAGAGCAGAGAAAGGCAAGCCACCTTACCCACGGCCTGAATGTCTGTTAGACGCGGTCGTCCCCAGTCGTCTTCTGGTTGCTTGGCTCAGGAATGCTGCCCCAGGCTTGCGCAGCAAGTCAGAGAACAAGGCCCCCAAAGGTCTTTCTTTGCTTTTTAAAAAGGCAGTCCATAGTAATCTCCTCCTGAGCTGCCCCCAGCACCCCACGGTCCACCCAGCCACTCTGGTCACTTGACCACTGGCCACTACCACCCAGCTCCAAAGACTCCTTACACTCAAAGCTGGAACTGTGGCTTTAAATTGCAAATCGAGGGCATTTTATCTTTTTGTTACCACACAAGGACCGTCGGTTTGTGAAGTACAGTGCCTGTCCAAGCCTTCAGCATCGTCTCTAGTGAAAGTTGACTTCCCTGTCCACTACAAACCTGGACAAACGGAATTGTAAATAAACTCACAGGCATGACAAGATGCCTACTGCTGGTGATTCTGCAGGCATACAGATGGAGGGTCAGGTCAAAGGAATTCTGGCGACTTGGGACAGAAAGGACTCTGCCACTAGGGGAGGACAGCCTCCCCGTCCTGAGCACACTGGACTTTGCAGGAAAGAAGGCTGAGATGGAGGCCCAGGCTTGGCAGTGAGGACAGCTCCTCAGCGAAGCACACACTCCCTATCCAGAAGGCCAGTCAGATAGACAGACAGACAGACAGACAGACAGACAGACATCAGGTCAGGCTTTCATGGGCCCACCACTTTCCCGGGCTCCCCGTCTCACTCGGGGAGTAGCCAGGAGGGCCAAGGCCTCTTCACCCCATGGACGCGCTGGAGTTTCCAGGGCTACGTTGAGCCAGAGGCTGGGTATTCTGACTGTGGTTGGTAACCAGGGCTGTCGGTCTCCCTCAGCAGACAAGGGGCCAGTAACTGTCCTCTTGGACCTGCTACTCAGCGCCCCAGATAGGGGTAGGGTCAGTGACAGTGGTGAACTGTAGGCAGAGGCTGGGCTTCTCAGGGAGGGGCACTAAGAAGGACAAAAACTGAGCCAGAGTCCCTGGAAGGCCCTCTTCCCCTCCCCCAGGCCTCTTAATCTTTAACTGCTTCAGGGCTAACCCTGACCCCTGAAACAATCAGGGCAGCTCTTCTCGGTTCCAGGCACCTCCCTTAGGCTGGAAGGAGATATCTTACAGGAGGGCCAGGGCAGGGACCACGTGGAGCGGGCAGAGGTTAGGATGCCCCCCGCGAATGCTGGAGACACACCTAACTTTAACTCGTTTTCTCCATTGAGAGCTTTGCCAGAGGCCAGCAGGCAGAGTGGGGCGAGGTGGACTTAGGACCCTGACTGGGGTCCGAAGGCCGAGAAGCAGACATATCCGGGTAGGGGTGGCTCCACCTTCAGTCAGAGGATATTGTGGTCCCTGGAGTAAGCAGGGGAGGGGGCTTCCTCTAGAAATCCGCTGGGCTATTGTTRCACTTTCCGAAACCGTGGAAGGTTTCCAGGAGGCAGTGACAACCCCAAATAATAATAATGACGCTCCTCCCCCAGCAGCAGGAATTCTGGAAAAAACAGCAGCTGCCGTTATCGCCCTAGGAAAAAACAGGGTCAGGCGCTGCAAAGATTTAATTTAAGGTGCGCCCCCGCAGCCTGCGGGCCACGCACCAGCACGCACGCATCCTTGGAGCGCGGGGGTCGAGGCCTGCGGGAACCCAGGGGCACCCAGGCTGTCTCTGCATCCACCCAGAGTCCAGCAAACCAGACCTAGCTCTAGACGTCTCAGCAGGGAGTCTGGGGCCCGGCCGCAGTCGCCTGGGGCCGTAAGCGGACCTCACTCGAGCTGCTGGCTGCCCCTAGTTTCTGGGGGGCTAAATCAGTCTCCAACAAAGCACTCTGAAATGAGGGGCGCTGTCAGGAGAACATAGCCCGACCTTAATCAGAAGTGACGGCAGAGTGGGCCACAGGCGCTGGCAGGCCAGATCGGCTGGAGCCCAAAGACCCTTGTCCTTGCCCGCCGCGGCTTGTAGGGCTGGTTCCCGGCGCTTGGGGGCCGGGTGGCTGGACTGGAGAGCTCCTCGCGCCGCGGCCCAGTCCCCACCAACCACACTTGCTGAATGGAGCTCGCGTGGGGCACATGGAGCCGTCCGGGCCAGCTCTGGGCACCGCCGCCTACAGAACCTTGGTGGTGGCCTTGGGAGCAGGGGACAGACGCTTCACTCCACGCAGACTGGAGAAAAGACTCCCTGAGACAGCGCGCGCGCTGCGGCTCAGAGCATGCTTCCCTGGCGCGCCGTGCCAGCCTGGGGAGGCCTTGAAGTCACCAGCGTGGGCAGAAGAGTACCCGGAGATTCCCGGGCCTGGGCTGGGAGTGTTCATGTCTTCGACTACCAGATGGGAAGGTCTGGCCTGGCCCTCCAGGCCGCCGAGCCACCGCCGGGGTCGCCTAACTTCCAGGCAGAAACCAACCAACACCCTCGATTCCCTTATTTCCCAAACTGGGGAATAAGGAGCAAGGGTTAGGAGAAAGGCGGAGGGGGGAGGGGACAGGGTCGAACCCGTTGGTTTTTTACTTTAAAATTATATATTTTATGTCACAATCACTTTTCGTTAAGACCACAAGCATCCAATTTGGCTTGGCGTAATAAAATCAGCCGGAGCTCCCTTAAACGGAGCCATTGCAGAGAATTAAGTTGTGAAATCTAATCTATTATATCCATAAAGGAGAATGCTTTCATTGTAAATTCAGGTTATAAAGAAACTATACCTGGGCCGCCAGCCTCCCTTTCGGATTTGCTACTTGAAGGCTTATCAAATTACTTCAAAATGTTGGGCTCCCCTCTCTATCTCATGGCAACCAAAATGAAATGTGGCAACATTTCTTTAATACCTAAGGTCAGCTACAACTGGTTCAACCGTGGGTTATAAGTTTTAAGACACCCCCATTCGCGTCGAGGAGCACTCTCCCAATTAATTCAAGTTTTTAAAAACTCTAACTGCACGACGACTCCGTAAATTCTCTCCTGTTCCGGCGGAGGGCTCTCGGGTGCAATCCCGGGTGGATCGCACGTGGACCGCACACACCCGTGGCCCGGACCGCACACCTGAGGGACCGGGGCCTGGGAGCCTGGCTTCTGCGCCCCAGAAATGGCTGGACCAGACAAAGGAGTCGCCAAGGAGGGGTTCAGCTGCCCCTCACCCTTCTCAGAATACATCCTTCCAGGCAGCTGCAGCAAGGGAAACGGAGCACCCTAACATTTCTTTGGCTTTACAAACGGACTGGGGGTATTTGCTGCCCTTCCTGGGAGGGGGTTGGGCCCAGGTCAGTCTCTCTCCCTCTGACACCTTCCATTTCTGAAAATTAATTAACTCCGGGATTGGGCTGGGACGTCCTGGGCTGGACATAAGTGGGGGGTCACCAAGGACTCTCCGTCCTCGATCTCAAAGAGGGGTGTCTGGGGGAACGTCGAGGAGATCGATACGTTTCTAGATTCCCAGGGAACGGGCAGGACGTGGCTTTTGTCAGGCCTGCGAAAAAGATTTATGAGGCGCCGGCGGAGTGTTGGGCCGGCTTCGCCCAGGCGGCCGGCGCACCCCGTCTAATCTTTGATTTCCATCTAATTATTTTTTTTCCTGCCTTCCACTCAGTGTCCGGAGAGGCGAACAAAGGGATGAGGATGGGGGATGGGGAGGCAGGCACTGGCGGTTGGGGATCCCCACAGAAAGTTGGAGCCCCCAGGCTCGAGCCCCAAAGGCTCTGGCTGCTGTGAGCGTTCCGGGAGGCTGAGGGAGGTGACCGGACAGGAGCTGAGGCCACGGGAGACCCGCAGCAGGGCCTGGGTGGGCGTCGCAATCCTCCAATGCTGTTCAGAGCCTGAGCCCAGCGGGGTTTCTAGGGAAAAGATCCGCAGAAAGGCCCTAGAGTGGTGGGAGAGGGGGCGGGGGCAACTCTCCCCTAAATGCAATTAATCGGGGGGGGGGGGGAATAGGAGGACAGGTCAGTTCCTTGGTAGAGGCGAATGATGGAGGTAGGATTCTTTTATCCTCACCCCCATCCCCGTTCAGAAAAAAAAAGGTCTGTCCAGGCGGGAGAGGCCGCGCAACTTGAATTTTTCATGTTAGCGAGAAAGAAAAATCCAAAATGGAAAATGATTTTATTGGTCACTACCCATAAGTCAAGTAAAAACAAGGATAATTAGAGAGTGGGGAATTCGGGGGCCATAAATCCGCGGCGCCTTCTCCACCGGCGTCGGAAGCTTTATGGCTTGTTGAGTTTTATTTTGGGCGAAACGAAACGCAGGATTTTGGTGGAAGCGGGACTGCCGCCAAACGCCGCGCGGGCAGACAGACGCGCGCAGCGAATATGCCCGGGACTCTGGAAGGCGGCCACAGTTAAGGATCGCTTTGTCCCAGAAAGAGGGGCCTTCCCCCACGCCGGGACCCTTCTCTCCATGGCGGGATCCGTGCTCAACCCGACTCTGGGAAGTCCCATTCTTTCTCACCCAAACTACGACGAAGATAGACACTTGGTGTGCGTGGGGTCAGAAGTTTTTAAACGAGATTCATTTTCCACTCGCAGCCTCCAAACGTCCACCTGGCACTGCACGCTTGGAGGCTTTTTTTTTTTCTCCCTAATTTAAGGGATGGGAAGGATGGGACAAAAGAAAAACAACCCACCTTTGCAATCTTCCGCAAAGAGACTGGGAACATTTTTCATTCCACAGGGGTTTCTACCCCACTAGCCAGAGGCCCGTTTCCTCTTCTGAAATGGTCTTCTCACAAAGCCACCCTTAGTCGACACGGTGCAAAATCCAACTATTGGGTAAGCCAGTGGGGACGCTTCTGGCTCAGCTGCAGCTAACTTGGGAGAAAAGAAAGTGAATTCTTCTAGAACTCCAAAATAAAAGCGCCCCTTTCCCGGCAACTCGCGCCTGGCTTCCCCTTTGTTTTAAGCACACACATAAAACCCTTGTCCTTCCTAGGAACGGGGGGCGGGGAGAACTGCGGGTCCACATTCAGAAGCGCTCTCCCCCTAAAAAAAATATTCTCGGAGGAGCTCTTTTGTTTGAAGTGGGTATGGGGGAGGGGACGAGGCCGCTCCAGTTCAGCTACCAGGCTCTTCTGATGCTGAAAAATAACAAACTAACAACAACAATAACAACAAAAAACTACAACTCAGTCTGCTGAGGGTATCTCCTAACCCCGCATTATCTGGGGTTCCCGGATCCCGGGGGATTTGTTCCCGGGCACCCGGCGCGCAGCAGGAGCCAAGCCCGGGTTTCCCTAAAGCAAGCATCCCAGCTCAGAAAACGAGAATTCTAGGTTTTCGGGTTGAGGGGATAAGTGTATGAACCACTGTGAAACAGAGCCATCCGGCTGTGGTACCCACGGCGTCCTGGGTGAATCTCGTGGGCCGCGGAAGAAAGCGAGCGACATTTTCCACAGGGGCTGGCCCCATTCTGCGGGTGGAGAGCCCAGTAGGGATTCCAGAACACAGCGAGGGGCTACCCCGAGTTCGGCGCCGTCCCAGGACCCCTCAGAAAGACACGTTTGCTGCGAAAATCTCCTACACACCAGCTGGGTTTGTATTCATTCCCTCCCCCAGAGTGCGCACTGAACGCGCGGGAAACAAGGAAAAAGCACGTACCTGGCGGCGCTCAGAAGGCAGGCTCGCCCGCCCTCGGTAGGCAAGGGCGTCCCCCAGAAGCTACTCCCTACCCAGCTGGTCGACCCAAGGCCTGTCCCTTCCTCCCTCCCCGGCCACACACTCTGCCGAGCTAATTCTCCAGGAGGCAGGAGCGGGATACCCGGCCCGCCTTGCTGGGAGTGGGATCCGTTCTCTAGCGCCAAGGCCCGCGCCAACCCCCAAGCCGCCGTCGGCGCGCAGGGTTCCCGAAGTCCTTTGGATCAGCCGAGAGTGTGCGGCCTGGACGCTGGGCTGCGACCCGCGCACCCGCTCCATGCTTCCGCGCGCCCTTCCGCATCCAGGCTCCAGTGTCCACGTTCCCAACGGCGAAAAGGGGATAAACTCTGAGCCCTCCGGGAAGAGAAGGCTGCAGTCGCAGTCCGGGAAGGAGCCCCAGGGCGGGAAGGGTGCAGGGCGGAGGGGCGGGAGAGCTACCAGCGCCCCACGGCCGCGGCCCTCGTGGGGGTGGGGAGGGCGCCCAGCCCCACCCACGTGGAGGCCCCCGCCCCGCCTCCACGAGGGCAGCTCCCCGCCCGTCGCAGCGCTTCCGCCTAGCACCGCCCCATCGCCTCCCGCAGCGACCGCTCCCTTTGTCTGGGCAGCCGGTGCAAACCAATGGCATCGCGTAGGCGGTGCTCAGGTTGGCCAATAGATGATCGAGGAGGTGTGGCCGAAGAGGAGGCTCTAACCCTGAGCAGTAAACTGGTAAGCTTTTCAGGATCCAGGCTCTGAGGCTGAGACTGTCTGCAGCCTTGAGCTGGCTCCGCCGTGGAATTCCAAATTTTGGATCCCTTTCCACTCTCTGGAAAGATGCCCCCAAATCCGGAAGGAAGTGTAAGGGAATCACATCGGGGCTTTGGAGGGCGGGAAGTCAGTCCGGAAGCCCCAGGGGACTTGATTTAGAACAGCACTTGCACCCTGGACACGGAGTGCCTTGAACTTTGAAATTCAGGGTGTGCAGCATTCCATCTCAGATCGAATGGTAATAATGTGGTGTTCTGATTTAAAGGCATCTCTGAATTCAGGGGTAGAAGGTGCATAGGCCCGTTCAAGAAGGGCTACAGGATTGGGGGGCCCCTGCGCCAGATCCACCTTAGTGGGCAGCGACTCATTTGCCTTCTGAGCGGAGAAATATCAAGGGATGAAGAAGATTCAGACCAAAGTGAACCACGACCAGAGTTATGTTGCTGGCTTGCCCCAGACAGGGAAAGATACATCTCAAGTGTGCACCAAGCCGTACAGGGCAGGAAGGACAAGAAAAAAAACAAGAGTCAAGCCATGCCTACAGGAGCAGGCAGGAGTCTCCGCTTGAGCTCACCAACCTGTCCTGGTCTCAGACCTGGAGGTGTTTCCCAGCCTTTTCTCCTTTTCTGTGTCTTGGTTCCAAGTGAAATGGCGAACCAAGAAGAAAAGGAAACAGCCACCGGATGTAGGGACAGTAATCTGGTGCCACCAATCTAAAAATGAGCCCTGGGGGTAAATGAAGTGCATGACAGCCGGGGATTTGCAGAGCTCCACCCAGAGCTATCAATCCCGGCATCTCCCACGCGGCTGTCACAGAAGCCAGCTTCTAATTCCTTGTCGCTGAAGGCAGTCCTCAGCCACCCTTATGGCACTGTTTTGAAATCCCTCTTCTCAGAAGGCCAGGGATCCTGAGATGGCCTGTAGCTAATTGAAGGGCAGGTCGTAGCCCTCAGGATCTAGGACTTGTCCAGCTGTTTGCAAACCACAGATGTGTGATCAATACGACCTTCAAGTTCAGCTCCCAGGGATTAAGCACCCTGGGGTGGACACGAACTGATTTTTTGAGACCGAGAGGGATTGAATCAAGATAGTGGTCAAGATAATCCCCAAGAGCCTCTCTTCCCACCCTCAAGGCCTAGAAATGATAGAAAAGTTTTAAAATCCATTACAACCAGAGAACAAGAACAGTGCCTGGAAGACAAGTCGGGACACTGCTCTTGCAAGAGGGAGTGGGGGGGGCGGGGGGGGGGGGGGGGGGGGGGAGGGAGGGGGGGGGGGGGGGGGGGGGGGGGGGGGGGCGGGGGGGGGCGACTGCTGGCCAGGAGGAGGGCTCCAAGGACAGCTTCTCAGAGGAAACTGGAATTCTGGGATAGCTGTCAGGGTGAGGGGTGGGAGGTCTGTGGAGACATTCTCTTCCTGGCCTGTGCTCTGCAGCCGCAGACTTCTAAGCAGACGCCACTGGAGAGTAACATGTGAAGGGGGGGGGGTTCTCCTGCCCTTAGAACCTCTGGGATGCTCTCAGAAGCACACAAGGCCCAATGCATCCAACTGGACTACTTACAGATGGGAACCCGGGTGCTTGCAGAGCAGCACAAGGTACAGCTACTGATCCTGGCTGCAGAGCTGGCTCGGTGATTAAGAGCACTTGTTCGCACTTGCAGGGGACCTGGGTTCGAGTCTCAGTAGCTACATTGTGATTCGCAGCTGTCTGTAACTCCAGTCCCAGGAGAATCTGGTGTCCTCTTCTGACCTCTGCAGAAGTGGAAGGGCTCTGGCCATACGTCTGTTTCATGAGGACTCTTGGGTTTTGCTTGTGCTGTCTATCCTCAGAGCCTGTATGTTCAGGCAATTAAACTTAGTTAATTTAGTTTAAATTCATCTTAGCTTAAATATCTAAGCCTAGTTCTTTATTTCATGCCTACTTCTACTACCAGGGTAAGAAGCCCTGCCCCTCCTCCCGACTTAGGGTTTGGCACTATGACTGGCTCCCTTTGGCGCATGGGATTTTTACCAGATACGAAGTGGATAAAGTTTGAAAGGAGGAGAGAGCATCGCAGAGCATACCTCAGTCTCTCGGGCCTGTGAGGATGAGTTGCCACTGTAAGCCGTGTTCTGAGGCTCTCTGAGCAGTGTGTCTGTGACAGCTGACTGGGACGGCTAATACAGACTAAGTAGACACTGGGTAGAAGGAGCCGTATAGAGTGTGTGTTTTCAGCTTAGAGGTTGGCTTGTGGATGACAGGGAAACTGAGGAGGTAGAAATAGTGACATTTTTTCTGGTTACCCTGCAGCAAACCGGGAGGAACCAAGAAGACAGGAGAGGGCCGTGCTGTTAGCCTGTCACCTGCCCCCCTGCAGAAGGTAGGGCCAGGTGTAACCAAAGGTTGCTTAGAACTGTGGAGTCACAGGTTGGAAGGGCTATGGTTTAAACCCCCCACCATGTAGAAAACATGGTCATTATCGTTCTGAGAACAATGATGAAGATAGCCTGGTCCGCCATGAGGGCCTGGGCTGGGTTGGGCAAGATGGCGGCTGCACAGGTAAAAGTGCCTACTGGTAAGCTCAGTGACCTGAGTTTGGTCCTGAGACCCACACAGAGAAGGACAGAACTGATTCCCACAAAAAAATGTCCTTTGGCCTCCACATGTGTACTGGCTGGCTTTGTGTGTCAACTTGACACGGGCTTGAGTTATCACAGAGAAAGGAGCCTCCCTCGAGGAAGTGCCTCCATGAGACCCAGCTGTGGGGCATTTTCTCAGTTAGTGATCAAGGGGGAAGGGCCCCTTGTGGGTGGTGCCATCCCTGGGCTGGTAGTCCTGGGTTCTATAAGAGAGCAGGCTGAGCAAGCCAGGGGAAGCAAGCCAGTAAGAAACATCCCTCCATAGCCTCTGCATCAGCTCCTGCTTCCTGACCTGCTTGAGTTCCAATCCTGACTGGCTTTGGTGATGAACAGCAATGTGTAAGTGTAAGCTGAATAAAGTCTTTCCTCCCCAACGTGCTTTTTGGTCATGTTTGTGCAGGAATAGAAACCCTGACTAATTGACTAACGGCTGGGCATTGGTGGTGCACGCCTTTAATCCCAGTACTTGGGAGGTAGAAGCAGGTGGATTTCTGAGTTCGAGGCCAGCCTGGTCTACAGAGTGAGTTCCAGGACAACCAGGGCTACACAGTGAAACTGTCTCGAAAAACAAAACAAACAAAAAAAAAAATCTGACTAAGATAACATGGCATTCATGGCACTTGTGTGTGCACAAGTGCATGCGGGTATACACACACACACCACACACACAACTTAAGCCTATAATAGCCCCAGAGTACCAATGAGATTGCAGGGATGGAAGGCTAGCAGCTAACTGAACGTGTCTCCAGCCAGTTGGAGAAACTGCGTACTGCATACTTGAGTGAAGCTGAGCTCCAGGCAGAAGCATGTTCTTGGAGGCAGAACAGCCTTTGTTTGTTTGTTCGTTTTGTTAGTGTATTTGAGGATGTGGGCACTCACAGACATCTGGAGGCCAGAAGAAAGGCTACTAAGTGTCTACCTTCCCATTCGAGGCTGTACATCTCGTGGAGACTGTGGCGAGGCTACATTTTCTGGTTTCCTTGTAAAGCCCGACACAATGTGGCAGGTACTATGTGTATCCAGGCACACTCAAGCCTATCTGATGTCCCCTTCCCGCACTAGAGTGCGGACAGCCACTCCCAGGTGTTCCATGGGTGATGGCAGGGCAGCCCATGTTCTGAGAGCCCTTGGCTGTGTGGAGTGCCAGCCTTGCTTTAGGGAGTCCAGAAAGAACAAACTGTTGCTAGATGTTGAGAGTTAGTCTGAGCTAACACAGGAGAGTTTTCTTTTTCTCTTTTCTTTTTCAAGATTTATTTATTTTATGTATACGAGTACACTGTAGCTGTACAGATGGTTGTGAGCCATCCTGTTGTTGCTGGGAATTGAACTCAGGACCTCTGCTCTCTCAGGCCCGGCTCACTCTGACGGAAGGATTTATTTATTTTTATATGTAAGTACACTGTAGCTGTCTTCAGACACGCCAGAAGAGGGCGTCAGATCCCATTACAGATGGTTGTGAGCCACCATGTGGTTGCTGGGATTTGAAATCAGGACCTTTGGAAGGGCAGTCAGTGCTCTTAACCACTGAGCTATCTCTCTAGCCCTCTAAGAGTGAGTTTTCAAAGCACATCAGATACTATAAAACAGTACAGTAACATTTTTAGAGAGAAAAAA
>BDUI01002657.1:75250-88180 GCA_002335545.1 Apodemus speciosus | reverse complement strand
CCACACAGGTAGTATTGCTTGGATCTGAGAGGCTTTTATAGAGCCAGGTGGAGCCCTTCTGGTCTTGAGTCTGCAAAGCTTCCCCTAGGGGCTCAAAAGGACAAGCATATAGTCCCATTGACCCCAAGTGACCAGGGAAACATGGACCAAAAATCATGACTTGCCTATYAGTACCCAGATCCCCTCCTGCCCTCTGGGATCGCCCTGTGCTAAGCAAGCTCAATAGCAAGTGATGCCCAGCCTTGAAAACTGTGGGAAGAAAAGATGTAGCCATGTTTCCTGGAAGATGCATTCAGCGTGGTCTTGGCAGAGAAGAGCTAGCATTCCAGGTAGAGCAGCTGGCCCTGGCCCAGGAACACAGAAGCCCAGCTATATATACGCTTCTGTTTCTCAGACCCCCACCCCTAGGGTCATCAGCTCATTTGTGTTACAATCAGGCCCAGAAAAACCTTCCTCTTCCCTCCAGCCCTTTGTTATCTCTGGGCTCCTCCACTGTACATGACCCAAACCATTTCCTATCCTGCCCCAGACCCACCGCCTCCTGAGAGCCGCAGTCCGTCCCGCCTCCTGTGGCGGGATCTGTGGGGCCAGTAGTCCCATCCAGGAATGCCTCTGCCACTTGGGAACACGGGAAAGCTTTTGAGAAATGTGACCAACAAAACAACACTCTCTTCTTGGGAGTCAGTATTTGCAGGATTTCCAATCCAGATCTGGTTCCCTCTTGCTTTTGCCYACTTAAGCAGCCCAGAGCCAAACTCAGAATATCCAGGACCTGGCAAATYGATTTCATTGATGGAGTAGACRGCTAGGRTCATGTCAAATAAAAAGTATGAGTTGAGTTGGGCCACAGTGCTGGATGGTTTCTGCAAACGAGCACCTATGGCCGGGACCAGAATMACAGCAGCAGTGTGGCTCTCTGGTAGGTGAGGACCAGAAGAGTCTGGCCATCTCAGTCTTTCAGAGAAGCTGCAAAGGACCACATCTRTTGGACCAGACAGAACATCCCCAGGATGCTTAGCATGTGCTAATAATGGCTGCTGCTGACTCCTGCATCTCCTCCCCAGCTCTGCAGCAGATGTAAGGATCCCAGGTCTACCGAAGAGGAGACTAGCATCAACTGTCCTGAGTCAAAACCGTTATGTGCTGCCATTCTTCCCACGACTCATGGATGCGGGTTGCTATGGATACCTCCAGGCACTGGGCGAGATCTGGTAAGAGATGCAGGAGCACTCTTTTGGCAGGAGTCCTCTGGGCTGACATTGATGAGCCCCAGTCACAGATTCCCACAATGCAGACAGCTACGGTCAAGGCTGCAGTGAAAGATGAGGCATGTGGCAGTTAAACCAAGAGATGGACGGCAACTGAAGAGCCAGTTCATCTGGGGGTGAATGGCGCTGGTCCATTCACATTATGGAATGCTGTTCCTTCAAGGGCCATAGCACAGCAGAACCACACTAAGTCAAACACCCTGCCACAGACATGCTAAGATGCAGCTCCCATGCGGTCCCAGAAGGTAGCCAGCTCCCGGATACAGGGAGTATGAAGGTGGCTGCCTAGAAAGAGGAACCCAGGCCTCAGTGGATGCCGTGATGACTGGGAAGGCTGAGGATGCTGCAGAGATGACCAGTGTAATGACTGCATTGACCATGTAATGTCCTTAGTGAATCTGAGTGGGGTCTTTGAACTGGTTAGACTTTGTTATGGGCACTTTACCATGTTGAAAAACGAAACAAAACACAAACTCATTTTCAGAAGCGGGGAGTGCACAGCGGTCCCTGATCCACACCTGTGGGCGAGCCCTGCCTTCCATGCCCTAAGTGTGCTCCCCTGGTGAACCTGGCTAGGGAGGCACAGCGCCCAGCTGCTCATCTCCTCCACCGACTCATCTCCAGTTCCACAGTTCTTCACCACCAAGGGGCTGCCTGGGATGGAATGCCAGCTAGGAGCTCTGCTTGATTCTGCCTTCTCTTATTCTCCCCCACGAGGTGCCGCCTGCCTGAGTGGGGTGAGGCAGGAGCATGCCTAGCTCAAGCTGTGACTGGTCAAGCAAAAGTGATGTCAGCTTCTGCACAGGAGGCTGAGTGGAGAGCACCCTGGGGCCCAGGTAAAGAATGCTCATTCCAGGAACTAATTACCCAGTGTCCCTTTAAACTGGTCACCAAGGAGCCCGCAGATTCCAAGCTTGGCTTGGTACCGGCTGTGGCACCAGTGGGCTGGGCAGAGAAAAGTTACTAGGGCCACCATTCTATTAGTCCTGTCTCAGTGACCACCCCCCAGCCCTCAAAGCTGAGAATATTCCAAAACCCTCTCTTTTCCCTGACAAAATCCAAGTCATCAGGCTTCTTGATTGCCTATGCTTGAATCCATGCATCTCTGCTCCTGGTGGCCCAGGTTCCCAAACAGTCTCTGGACATTTTTAAAGATTTATTCATGTATTTTATGTATATGAGCGCCCTGTCCGAATGTACACATGCACRCCAGAAATGGGAATTGGATCTCATTATGAATGGTTGTGAGCCACCAAGTAGGTGCTGGGAACTGAACTCAGGACCTCTGGAAGAAAGGTCAGTGCTCTTAACCACTGAACCATCTCTTCCAACCCTAGTCCAAGGAGATTTGTGGACCAGAACCCCCAACCATGCCTTCAACCAAGCAGACCTTCCCCCAGCAGCCAGCAAGACTGGAGAAGACACTTTAAATATGGTCTTTTTTTTTTTTTTTTTTTTTTGCTGCTGGTATCCCTCTGAAAGCTCATCACACGTCTTTCCCTGTCATCCTTTCCCAAGCCTAGAGAGTCGTCTTGGCCAGCCTCTCTAGGACCCATGCTCTTTTCTCTGTTCCAGCCACAGAGGATCCTTTTGTTCCATTTCTTAGGCTCCTGAAGTCAGTTCCTCTCTCAGGGCCTGCACAGCTTTGTCTTGTCAACTTGACACAGCCCAGAGACATCTGGGACGGGACACTTCAATTGAATCCAACTGAGCAAACTAGCCAATAGCCAAGTCGTGCCTGTGATTGTCTGGACTGATGGTTGATGTGGGAGGGGTCCAGCCCACTGTGGGTGGTACCATCCCTAGGCAGGTAGGTATAAAGTGTATAAGGAAGCTAATTGAGAATGAGCCTCCGTGTTTTCTACTTCGGTTCCTGCCCTGACTTCCTTCAGTGATGACTTATGACCTGGAAGTATAAGCTAAAATAAACCTTTTCTAACCCCAAGTTGCTTTTGGTCACGGTGATCTATGCCAGCAACGCAAAATAAACTAGAACAAGGAATTTGCCGGCATTGTACATTCTCAATACAAACTTTTTACTCAGTGATTCAGGTGTCACATATGGACATTTGGAGAGCCAGCCCACTCCACACACTTCTAAAAAGCTAGAAATCTTCTGCACAGGTCATTTCTCTTTGAATTATTCACACAGCTGGCTATCCTCCCCTCCTTTACCTAGTGTTGTCTAGACTAAGGGTTATATGAGCAGGAACAATATCTAACACATCGCTTCATGAGCTCTACAGGGCTACGGYTCACTAAATACTAGTGGGATGGAGTGACTGACAGGCGAGACAGACAGGATGTGGGCGAAGCACTTTGCATGGGGCCTGACACTAAGGCCCACTAGATGGCAGTCACAGAGATCAGCGTGTCATCCTTTGTTCACCCTGGACTCCCTCCAGCCTCGGCCATCCACAAGGCCAGCCCTGGGGTTAAGACGGGCAAAATCCTAAGTGTCCCAGACAGTATGTATCCTGATGGGAGCTGGAACTCAAGGGCCTCAAGGCCGAGTGTATCCGAGATTAACTTCTGAAGATGCACACTGTCTTATCCCACCCACAGTAGGGCTGAGGCTCACAGGCTGTGCGGTGAAGGAGGAGCAGGGAAGGGCAAGGGCTCTAAAAGGAAGACTGAAGCTGGCGGCAGAGGCAACAGCTGAGAACGGGTGTTCTCTAAGTCAAGGTCTCCGAAGATGGACAACATCACCTCCATCTTATCCTGTCTGGTTCTGATCCGGTTCTGTGCATCCAGGACACAGAGCAGAACCCTACCAATGCGAGCATACACTTACCAACGGGCCTTCAGCAATCCTGGCATGCGCCCGCTGTCAGACCTTTTAACTCAGCCACAGTGCGCGCGTGTGTTTGCACTGCTGCTCTGTGCCTGCAGACGCCACCCCGCAAAAATAATCAAACAGCTCTTTAAGTGATGCTCCATGCAGGGTTTCCATAGCAACGCTTTATGAAACAGCAGTGAGAACTTTGGTGGGCTCCTCTCTCCTCCCTTCTCCTTCCTGCCACAGGGATCCTCACTCCAAAAGGTTTCGGCAAAGGCCTGGGTTGGCTTGACTGGGAGACCGTAGGCTTATGATATACCCTCCCTCTGCCTCAGTTTCCTCAACTGTAAAATGAAGGTGCTAATTCTAGGATTGTTTGGAGCATTAAATATATGGGTGTAACTTAAGAACATACACGGGCTGGTCCAAGGCCCTCCAGCACATATGGAGAAGACTGCCTTGTCTGGCCTCAGTGGGAGAGGATGTGCCTAATCCTGCAGAGACTTGATGCACCAAGGTGGGGGGTGTATGGGAGGAATGAGTTCTCAGAGGGGAAGRGAGGGGCATGGGGAAAGAACTCTATGAGGGGGGACCAGGAAGAGGGGCTGTTTGGGATTTAGATAGATAGATAGACAGACAGACACAGACAGACAGATGAAATATAGATGACAGATAGATAATGTATAGTTGTGTGTTGCTAGTGTGATGGGTAGAATTCTAAGATGGCCTCCAAGAATTCCAGCCTTGGGTCCCACCTCTCAAGCCCCTCCCTCTGGGTGTGGTGGCAGCCATAATTATGATGGGATGTTTCTCTCCTGATTAGGAAGAAGCCCTGCCCCTTCTCATTGGTGATTCTGAGTTGATGGAAAGGGAAGCTGTTTCTCATGGGTCTGACCCAGTCCGCTGAGCCCCAAGGGTTCAGAGGTCAGACGACTGAAGGGATGAAGGTCTCTGCTGACCTTAAAGCAAGTCACTGCTATTCTACACATTCAACACAACCTTCCCATAGTGACACTTGGGGATTCTTGTTTTATGAGATCTTCCAAGAAGGACCCAGTCACGCTAGCTGAGACTTCCAACTCTCGGATGCCTGACACTGACTATTGACGACAGCTAGGTAGTACTTGTCACAAAGCAGTAGCAAGCTGATATACTGAATGTTCATTCTGGGGGGTGTCACACCTACCTGCCACAGGCCCTTACCACACTGCGTGGGAACTGCCCATCTGCCTCAACTCTCCTGTCATCCTATGACTTCCGGACACAGCTTCCTGTTCAGGATGACCTTCGTGTCCCAGGGTGTGCTCAGGGGGCACAGTCACAGTGAGACAGTGTCTGTAGTGTCTCACTGCTCTTACTCCACTGTTGGCTTAACTGACAAGGCAGGAGACCACAGAAGCCTTGCATCCCACGGGCATGAGACGGGTGTACTCCATCCTTTCCCAGTGTAGAACGCAGCACCAGCCAATCTACTCAGGAATGAGCCACTGTCTTCCTATTGTCAAAGCTCTCCCCAACACTCCAGGGGTGACCTTCATGCTCCACACCCCCTTCCTCCTGCTATACGTCTATGCGATCAGCTTAGTCCTGGTTTCCCTGGGATATAACCAGGCATGGTACCAAGAGTCTCACAACCCCGGAAGCCAGGACCAGTCAACCTTGGTGGCTCTTTCTCCCTCTCTGGGTGCCCTTGACTCCCTCCACAGCAGCTTTCCGAAGCTCCTCCTCTGGTCTTGTCCTGTCTGAATTCTCAATGGCTCACACCACTTGGGTTTCTGCTCCATTGTTACCTCCCTTAGGAAGTCCTTCTGGCTTGCCTGTGATGTAACTCACATCTCTCTGTCCCTTGCCCTGTTTATGTTTCTGCATGCCACCACCATCATCATAATCACGAGTATTTGGCTGACCTGTCCCCTGGTGGTCCGTGTCCCAGCCAATGGGCAGTGATTTCATCGCTGCATGCTGGATTCTAGGGACGTGACATGGACAGATATCAAATCACCAAAGCAAGCTCTGCCTGCTAATTTGAGTTTCTTTCTCTTTCTAAATCCTGTTCCACACTAACAGAGCCCTCTGGGTCTCAGAAGATCAGATTGGGTTGTGGAAACTGCTCTGCCTGCCCCTGTTCCTGGTCCACTTATATCATGTCCAGTGCTCTAAAGGTCATGTGTTCTGTCTCTTCTTCTCTGCTCAAGTTGTGCCCCGACCCCAGTCATTCTCTTACTGTGATGAGTCCTGGAATCCCCCAAGACCAAYCTTTGGATAGGTCTTCTGTATGGAAGTACAATGCAGGTTCTCTGTACGGGAGGCCATCTCTTATCTGTCAGAAGGTTGAGAAATCCATTCTTGTTCTGACTCAGGTACCCCTCAATTATTCAGCACATAAGATTCTTACATGGATATTAATTATCAGAGTGCTGTCTCAGACCTGAGGTGTCTCCTTAATCCTGCAGAAATTTATGCCTGAACCCTGTGAAGTGGTCTGGAGCCAGAGACACAGGATAGGACCTAGCCCTGCCTTCTAGGGGCTCAAGATATGGATAGGCAAAAAGTAAGGTAAGAAAAGGAGGTAATTCCACCACATCCTCTCCAGCATCTGCTGTCCCCTGAGTCTTTCATCTTAGTCATTCTGACTGGTGTGAGGTGGAATCTCAGTGTTGTTTTGATTTTCATTTCCCTGATAACTAAGGATGCTGAACATTTCTTTAGGTGCTTCAGAGCCATTCAAGTTTCCTCAGTTGAGAATTCCCTGTTTAGCTCTGTACCCCATTTTTTAATTGGGTTATTTGACTCTCTAGAGACTAACTTCTTGAGTTCTTTGTATACATTGGATGTTAGCCCTCTATCGGATGTAGGATTAGTAAATATCTTTTCCCAATTTGTTGGTTGCCATTTTGTCTTATTGAGCATGTCCTTTGCCTTACAGAAGCTTTGCAGTTTTATGAGGTCCCATTTGTCAATTCTTGTTCTTAGAGCATAAGTCATTGGTGTTCTGATCAGGAACTCTTCCCCTGTGCCCATGTGTCAAGATTCTTCCCCACTTTCTCCTCTATAAGCATTAGTGTGTCTGGTTTTATGTGTAGATCCTTGATCCACTTGGACTTGAGCTTTGTACAAGGAGATAAGAATGGGTCAACTTGCACTTTTCTGCATGCTGACTTCCAGTTGATCTAGCACCATTTGTTAAAAATGCTGTCTTTTTTCCACTGGATGTTTTTAGCCCCTTTGTCAAATATTAAGTGACCGTACGTGTGTGGGTTCTTTTCTGGGTCTTCAATTCTATTCCATTGATCTTCCTGCCTGTCTCCATCTCCATTGTTGATGGGATTGCAAGCTGGTAAAACCACTCTGGAAATCAGTTTGGCGAGTCCTCAGAAAATTAAACATAGTACTACCTGCGGACCCAGCTATACCACTCCTGGGCATATACCCAGAAGATGCTCCTACATGTAATAAGGACACTGCTCCACTATGTTCATAGCTGCCTTATTTATAATAGCCAGAAGCTGGAAAAAAACCCAGATGTCCCTCAACAGAGGAATGGATACAGAAACTGTGGTATATATACACAATGGAGTACTATTCAACTATTAAAAACAATGAATTCATGAAATTCTTAGGCAAATGGTTGGAACTAGAAAGGTCATCATGAGCGAGGTAACCCAATCACAAAAGAACATACATGGTATGCACTCACTGATAAGTGGATGTTAGCCCCAAGGCTCCAAATAAACAAGTTACAATTCACAGACCACAGGAAGCTCAAGAAGAAGGAGGACTGAAGTGAGGGTGCTTTGGTTTCTCTGAGAAAAGGAAAAAATACTCACAGGAGCAATAAAGGAGACAAAGTGTGGAGCAGAGACTGAAGTAAAGGCCACCCAGAGACTGCCCTACCTGGGGATTCATCCTATAAACAGTCACCAAACCCCGACACTACTATGGACAACAAGAAGTGCATACCAAAAGGAGCATGCCATGGTTGTCTCTGGAGGGGCCCTGCCAGAGCCTTACAGGTACAGAGGCAGATGCTAGCAGCCAACCATTGGACTGGGCATGGGGACCCCAATGGAGGAGCTGGAGGGTGGTCCAGAGGAGCTAAAGGGGTTTACAGCCCCATGGGAAGAGCAATGATGTCGGCCACCCAGACGCCCCAGGACTCCTAGGGACTAAACCATCAACCAAGGGGTACACATGGTTCCAGCCAAAAATGTGGCAGAGGAAGGCCTTGTCTGGCATCAGTGGGAGGAGCGATCCTTGGCCAGGTGAAGACTCAATAGATGCCCCAACAAAGGGAAATTGAGGGGTAGGGGGAGGTGGAAGTGGGTCAGGTGGAAGGGCATATATGTGGAGGCAGGGGTGGGAGGAGGGAAATTGGGAGAGGTTTTACCATTGGAAATGTAAATGAAGATTATATTCAATAAATAAAATTAAAAAAGAGAAAAGGAGGTAAAGAACAGGAAGGTAAGTGCTGGAGGCTGGACAACAGGCAGGCAGGAATAATGGCCTTTTCTCCTGCAAATTGATGGTGATGTTGGACCCCAGGCCGAGCTGGGCAGTCAGTAGCCTCACCCTTGGTAAACATGACCTCTCTGAAGAACACGAGGCACTTCCTGTGACTTGGCAGAATCAGCAATATAGAATGTCTGGGAAACACCCTCTGACTAGGGTTGTGTGTGTGTGTGTGTGGGGGGTTATGTCACCTCTAGAATTGGTGAGCCTGGGAAGGCGGAGACCCAGGAGGATACCCACATTAGGGAGGGGTTTCTATGGGTTGCACCCGTCCTTTCTCTGCTCTGGAAAACCAAACCTTTGGGCAGAACTGTTTCTGTCTCCCGCCCTTCTCTCCCATCCCATGCCAGCACTGCACCCAGAATTAAGTCCCRCCTATATGTGACAGACAGCAACCGCCCTTCTTTATCACCTGCCACTGCCACTCRCCAGCTGAACTCTTACTTGGAAAGAACTGATGATCTAGTCCAGGGGTTGCCCCCGTCCTGTGTCAGCTCCTGCTGAGGTGTCAAAGAACAGTTAAGGCTTTCTGATGGTGTGCTAGGCGACCTAAGAAGAGTCAGCAGCCTTGTCCCAAACCCACCCAAAGCCTTGTCCCAAACCCACCATTCCCAACTGCTACAGTTGTCCTATTAAACCATGGGAGGTGAGGGGGGAGAGATGGGCCGGCTCACACTAGAAATGGGTTCTTGCTAGCTGGGCATACTCTGCTCCATTGGGAAAGCAATGGATACCAGTGTCTGTCTCTGTGACAGCTTAGAAGGGATGACAATGTCACAGAGAGGGTCTAGCGCTAACCATAGTTCTGGAGGCAGGCAGACCTAGGTATCTGCTTTGGCTGTGTGACTTGAAGAAATGCACTGCCCCTCTCTGATCCTTGGGGACCTTGTTTTTGAAGACGTCTGGAGAACTGAATGCTGTGGATTAATGTAACAGACACTTATCATGATCCTAGTGAGCACTTTGTAAGCCAGCCTGTAGCTGTTGAAACTGGATGGAACAGAAATCATCCTAGCGAGTTCCAGTGGTGTGAGACACAGAGAGAAAAGAAGGTACGGGCTCCTTTGTTCAGGACTCCAACTGTAAAGCCAGGCAGCCTGGCTTAGAGTTCCCCTGCATGCTGCCTTTCCTCTGTGCAGGCTTCATCCAGATTTAATGAGGGTGAGAGGATCCTCCCGGGAGCAGCCCCTGGGGAGGAGAGGCGAGCTTTGTATGTGGGCAGTACTGCTATTTGAGGGGTTTGCTCTCTTACCCAGAAGGCTTTGGGGTTCTGGAAGTCACATCAAAATTTAATAGGGAAATGCGGCTTCTGTCTGCACAAACCCACCTGCTCTGCAGGATCCAAACACTGCGTGCAGCTTGAGTTCACAGAGAGGATTGTAAGTGAGATCAACTTGACTTGCAAATACTCATTAGAAATAGATGTAGCAACACCTCTCTGTTCAAAGCCTGAAAATTCTCCCTACCAACATCCTGCGAATGCTTAAGTCCTTGTCAAGACCTGTCTTAACCCCTTAAACTGTCCCTTCCTGGTCCCCTTGCTATCCACCTCATGATACTCTTGCCTCAGGGCCTTTGCATGGGCGTCTCCTCTTCTCAAACCAGTGAGAGTCACTCCTTCATCTCCTTCAGACATTACCTCAAATGCCAGTTTCTCCTTGAGTTTTTTTCTAGGCCCCTCCCTGGGCCCAGCACTTAAAGCCCCGGCTCTCACTTCCATGTCCGTTTTTCATTGTGGAATTTCTAAGCATCTAACATATCCCAGAATGCATATAATCGCATCACTTATTTTATCTAGAAGGTTCCATGAGAAAAAGAGGGTCTGTTTCACAGGTACATCCGGTGCCTCTTTGGTCCTCAGTCACAGCTGATTCATGTGTGACTGGAAAAAGGAAGACTCCCTGTCCAGGATCAGATCTGGCCATTGAAGGTAAGAGAGGCTGGGTGGYGCATACTCCTCTTGGTCTATTAAATAAAATATTAACCTTTTTTTTTTTTTTACCTGATGTCTTGCTGGCCTGTGAGACCTTGAATTCTACCTCTCTCCTATCCCTCAGTGCAGGGATTACAGGGGTACACCCTCAGGCTTGAGCTTTTACTTGGGGTCTGAGGCCCAGCTTTGAGTGCTCTGCCTTTAAGAGAGGCGCATGCCTAGCTAATCTGTCTTCCCAAGCCCCTCCCTTCCACTTCTGCTCCCTGACAGCCCAGCAGAGTCTCAAGGAGCTGCTCCAGGTACTACTGTCTGGCTCTATTCCTAAACACTGATTTATTTGGTCTGGTACAAAAGTCTAAGCACAGAAATATTTTCCTTCCTTTTATAATTTCCTTGGAGATATGATTCCACACAAGAAACCACACATGCTGTAGTTGTATACTGATAAATTTTAGTATCTAATATACAGACAACAAATCTGCCTTCCCTCCTAATTAGTTTGCAACTGCAAGAGTTTTAATTTTACACAAATGGAAACATATACTACAGTGAGGGATTGAATAGGAATAGCTCCACAGGTTCATATATTTGAATGCATAGTGACCAGGGAGTGACCCTATTTCAAAAGGTTAGAAGGATTAGGGGGAGTGGTCGTGTTGGAGGTGGGGTGATTGTTGCCTGTTGCTGGGGGTGGGGGGAGGGGGCTTTGAGCTTTCAAACACCCATGCCAGGCCCACTCAGTTCTCTGGCTCTCAGCTTGCCAATTAGGATGTAGCTCTCAGCCACTTCTACAGCACTGTGGCTGCCTGCTGCTGTACTCTCTATCATGAGAATGGACTTCACCATTAACACAGCAAGCAAGGCTTCAGTTCATGCTTTCCAAGAATTGCCTAGGTTATAGTGTCTCTTCACAGCAACAGAACAGTGAACAAGGCAACTATGTGACAACTATTGAGGTCTGAGTGAAAAATGATCCACCTACCTCCCTRTAGGCACATTTACTTGAATGTTTAGTTACCAGGGAGTGGCACTATTTGAAAAGCTTAGGAGAGGACTGGGAGCTATAGAACCAAATACAAAACAAAGCAAAAACAAACAAACAAAACCAACAAACAAAAAATAAAAAGAACAAAGGACCCAAACAACCCTCTATCGCTCTATTGGGGGGGGGGGTCTGGACTTTTTTCATCCAGGGTAATTCATTTGAGATCTATCCATATTGTATGCATGTTGGCTGTTCTATCAATCAATCTATCTATCTGTCTATCTATCTATCTATCTATCTATCTATCTATCTATCTATCTATCATCTATCTATCATCTATCAATCTATCATCTATCTATCTATCTATCTATCCATCTATCTATATTTATTTTTGGTTTTGAGACAGGGTTTCTCTGTGTAGCCTTGGCTACCCTGGAACTYATTCTGTAGACCAGGCTGGCATCACACTCAGATCTGCTGCCTCTGCTTCCTGAGTGCTGGGATTAAAGACGTGCGCCACCACAATCAGGCTTGTTCTTCTAGTTTGTTGTTGATAGTATTCCATTAAATGGAGAGACAGCAGACTGACTGGTTATCTAGTCACCTGCTTATGAACATTCGCATAATTTTTGGCTCTGGGTTCTTACAGGTGAAGCTGTGAGCTTCTGAATGCACCTGCTTGAATAGGCATACATGTTTATTTTTCTTAAGGTAACACTTGGGAGTGGAATGGCTGAGTCATAGGGAAGCTGTCTGTTTATGGTTTGGTGTTGTTTTCTTTTAAAGACCAAACATTTTGTCAAGGTGGTCTGCTGTACATTTGGTAGTGAAAGCCCATTGGTGGGCACAGGGATTACTGAAGGTTTCCTAGTGTGTTCTCGGTTGCAATGCAGGCTCAGAACAACCACTTTGAACAAGACCTCGGCAGTGGAAAGTGGGGTCAGGGAGTGAGCGTCACAAGACTGCACCGGTTCAAACCTCAGCCTCACCACTTACAGCATAGAGGACTTAGTCCTCTTTAGGTCTCAACTGGTCGGAAGATGGGGTGACAATAGCCGCCTCCTCCTGGGCTGTGTTACCATGCACACGATGTGTGTAACACGGTCCCTGGTGTGGGGTCAGTACCCCATCAGTGCCCAGCACTGCCTTTTATCTCTCCCAGCCCTCCTTGTACCCGGCCGGCAGAGTTCATCAGACATAAGAACTGGAGGAAAATAAAAACAAAAACAAGAAACTGTCTTTGACCCCCAGAACCCACATTAAAATAAAACAAAATGATACAACCAGCAAGGGTAATAGCTCCATTTGTAATCCCAGCCTTGGGAAGCTCGAGACAGGCCTGGGGCTCACTGGGCAGCAAGTCTAGCCTACTGGGTAAATTCCAAGTCTGTGAGAGTCCCTGATTCAAAAGCAAGTAGATGGTGCCTGAGGAACAACACCCAGAAAACACCTCTGT